>PVKS010008571.1:0-67695 GCA_004027875.1 Aplodontia rufa | reverse complement strand
CCTTACCAATAACTCATACTCATAGTAATACCGTATACCCATACAAACACCCATATCAATTCCCATATCCATTAGCAAACCACATGCCCATCATCATACACATACCCCATTCCCTTCCTCATACCTCATGGCCATAATGATAAGATACCCCATCCTTATACCCATACCCATACCAATACTCATAAACAAACTATACACATATCCATACCACATACCCATATTAATACATACACCCTCACATATAACATCATACCCGTATCCACCCCAAACTCCAGACCCATCTCCATAACACATATCCATTAGTAAACTCCATGCCCATTACCATACCCATACTCTATACCAATACCCCATGCCCATTGCCATACATTATATCTATACCAATAATCCATGCCTATTCCAATACACCATGCACATGTCCATACCCCATACACATTACCAAACCCAATGCCCATTACCACACCTATACTCCATACCCACAACCCATACTCAGATCCATACCCCATACCCAATAAACCATGCATGTACATACCAATACACCATACCCACACCTAGAAATCATACTCATCTCCATATCCTGTACCAATTACTAAACACCATGCCCATTATAACATCCACACCATATTCTGAACCCATACCCATACCCCATACCCATGTCCATACCCATACCCATACCAACAGACCTTAACCATACCAGTGCACCACACCAATACCCTAATCCATACATATAACCCATACCCATTCCCAAACCCCATGTCCAATACCATACTGTACCCAATACCCAATCTCATAACCCATACACATAGCAATACCCCATACCCATGCCAACAAACCATACCATACCAATAAAATGTTACCCATACCATAACCGAATGTCATGCCCACCTCCATATACCATATCCATTAGCAAAACCTATGCCCAATACCATATCCATAGCTCACACACATACTGAGCCATACCAAATGCCCCATATATATACCCACAAAACCATTCCAATAACCCATACCCATATCAATACACCATACACAAACTGATACACATATCAACAACAATGCTTACCCATATCCATACCAATACACAATACCTATACCCTTACCCCACATTCATGTCCCACATCCCATACAAATTACCAAACCCCATGCCCATTACCATACCCTATACCCTTACCAAAACCCACAACCAAAGCATGTAACCCATAACAAACTATATAAGCCATGCCATTTCTAAACCCCATACCCATATGCATACCCTATATACATACCCATAATCCATACTAATCCATACCCTTATACATACCCCATACCCATACCAATAATCCATACCTATCTCCATAACTCATACCTGTTAACAAATCCAATAACCACAACCATACCATACACCATACACATAATCATACCCACACCTAATGCCAATAATCCATACCTATCTCCATAATCTATACCTAATACTTAACCCCATGGTGATTATCATAGCCATTACCATACACCTTGCCCATTACCATACCATATGGTAAACATAACCCATACCCCATAACCATAAACCATACCCATATCCATACCTGATATCCATACCAATTAACCATGTCCATACTAATACACCATATCCATATTCATACTGATAAGCCATACCAATACCCCACAACCATACCAATAACCCACACCATAACCCACATCCAATACACTTAACCCATAAGTATTTAACCCATGCTTATTACCAAACCCCATGCCCATTATCATACCTGTACCCCATGCACATACCAATAAACCATACCCATCTCCATAACATACCCATTAACCAACCCCTTACCAATAATTATACCCATAACTCATACCCATATCCATACCACATACCTAACAATAACCCAATCCATCCCATACACTTACCCATGTCCATATCCCATACCAATTACCATAACACATGCCTATTACCATACAAATACCACAAACACATATCCACATCCTATTCCCAAATCAATACTCCATACCCCTATTCATAACCCATTTCCAAATTGATAACCCATACCCATACCAGTACACATACCCTTTCCCATACCTCCAGTACACATACCCTTTCCCATACCTCTAAACATGTCCATACACCATAAACATTACCAAACTCCATTCCTATTACCTTACCCACACCCAAACACTCACTCAGTCACACACACACACACACACACACCCCCCACAAACAGCACGCATGCATATCCATACACAATACCCATACCAATAAATCATAGCCATACCAATACGCCATACCTATACCCGACACCATACATCACACCAATTAGCAAACCCCTTACCTGTTACCATACCCATATCACATACCCATGCCCCATACCCTTAACAATATCAAAAAGCATACCCATACTCCATCCCCATCACTATCCTAAACCCATACTTCATGCCCATATCCATAACCCTGACTATTTCTGATACCCAAATCCTATAATCATACCCTACACACATACCACATACATATACAGTGTACCCATACACATAATCAGTACCCATCTTGATAAGTCATAGTGATTAATCAATCCCATGCTTATAACCATACACATATCCATATCCTATATCCTTACCTGTAACCCATCCCAATACCAATGACTCTTACCCATACTCATACCCTTATACATCTACATATCTTATACCAATTATGAAAAACTATGCCCATTACCATACCCCCAAACCATACTCATACCCTATACCAATGCCCCATATTCTTACCCACACCCCAACAAATACCAATACCCTAATCCAATAACACAACCCATAACCAAATGCATAACCAATGTCAACACCAAACCACATGCCAATTACCATATCCATACTCCATACCTATACCCTACATCCCTTACCTAAAACAATACCCATATCCATACAAATACCAATGAACCATACCCATCTCCATAATCAACACCCACTAACCAACCCTATGCTGAAAGCTATACTCATATCCCATACTCATTAATACCCACACCCAATATAATATGCCCATTACCAAACTCCAGCCCATTATCATACTCATCCCCAATACCCAAACCGATAACCTCCACCAAAACCTGAAACCACTATCCATTCTCCATACCCATACCAATATAACACACCCATCTCCATAACCCATACCCATTAACCAACTCAATGCCCATAACCATATCCATACCCCAAATCCCATACACATACCAATAACTCATACCCATCACCTAATCCATCTGCATATCCCATAAAAGTACTAAAAGCTATGTGCAATATCATACACATAAAACATAATCATATGCATACCCCACACCAATATCCCATACATTTATCCAGACCCTATACCCACACAAATATCCACAATCAATACATTTAACCCATAACCAACTACATAAAAAATGCCCATTACCAAACCCTATGCAATTGCCATGCTCATACCTGATTATGAGCATACTTATAACCCATAGTCATATCCATACTCCATACTCACACCATACCCATACCCATACCTATTTCCATAACCCATACCCATTAAACAATCCCAAACCTATAACCATACCAATACCACATACCCATAACCCGTATCCATATACATACCGCATACCAAAACCCAATACCCATACTCACAACCTTACCCTTCTCCATATCCCATACCTGTTTTCAAAATACATGTATATTATCATAACAATACCCCAAACCAATACCTACCCGATGCCCATAACCATACCCATACTTCATGCCATAACCCATACCAACAATTCTTACACAGTCATACCCTTACCCATCTTCATATTCCTTACCCATTTTTAAATCCCATGGTTATTTCAAAACCCATACCCCATTCCAATACCACATACACTTATCCATATCCAGTACCCATAGCAATAGCCACACCAACTACACATAACACTTAACCAACTACATATCCATGCCCATTAACATACCCATAACCTATAACCATAACCCATACCCATATTCATACCCTATTCCCATACCAACAAACCATACCCTTCTCCCTAACCCATACCCATTAACCAACTCCATGCCCATAACCATACCCATATCCAATACACATAACCCATACATTTGTACCCATACCCATACCCACACTCTCCACATATCATACCAATTACTAAAACCCATGCACATTACTATATCTGTACCCATACACTATACAGTTATCCACACCCTATAGCAATACCCACAACACACATAATCCATAACCAGCTACATAACACATCGATACCAAACTCCATGCTGCCCATTTACATACCCATACCCATAACCTAAACCCATTTCCATACTCCATGCACATACCAATAAGCCATACCCATTTCCATAACCAATACCCATTAAACAATCTCATGTCTATAACCACAACCACACACTATTCCCATACCCATATTGATATCCCATACCCATACCAATAACCCACACCCATAAGCATGCCCATACACATCTCCATATCCCATGCCAGTTATGAAAACCCGTACCAGTTGCCATACCCATATCACAACCATACACACATTACATATCCACACCCCATACATTTATCCACACCCCATACCCATACCAATACCCACACCCAAAACACCTAACCCATACCCAACTACGTAACCCAGACCATTATCAAACCCCATGCCCATGCCATACACTTAACCCATATATTTATCCATACCCCATATTCATACCAATAAATAATATCCATTTCAATAACCCATACCCATAACCCATACACATACCCCATATACATTGCCATACCCCATAACCATACCAATAACCCATACCCATACCCTTATCCATCTCCATATCCCATACAAATTACCAAAACCCATAACAATTTCCATACCTATTCCTTATAAGCATACCAATACTTCATACCAAAACCCCATAACTTTATCCATATCCCACACCCATACTAATACCCACTCCCAACACACATAACCCATAACTACAGAACTCATGCATATTACCAATCCCCATAACCCTACACATACCCCATCCCCATCCTCCATATGCATAACCCATACTCATATCCACACCCCCTATCCATACAAAAAACCCATACCCACACATATACACATAACCCATTTCAATATCCTGAAATAATTACCAAACCTATGCCTATTACCATTTCTATACCCCCAAACCATACACATACCCAATACCAATACCCCACACACTTATCCATATCCCATGCCCATACCAATATTCATACTATCTACACATAACCATAATCAACTACATAACCAATGGCCATCACCAAACTACATGACCATTACCATATCCATACCCAATCCACATAATCATACCCCATACACAGAGCATATAGCAATATCCATAACCCGTACCATACCAATAAACCATACCCATTAACCATTCTCATGCCCTTGCCCATAACCATACTTATACACCATACTCATAACCCACACCCATACCCACACCCCATACCCATAACAATAAAACATCCAATACCCATTAACCAAACTTATGCCCATAACCAAACACATACCACACACTCATACCTACAACCAATACCCATAACCCATACCCATGTCCATACCCCATACACACACAATAAATCTTACCCATACCCTTGCCCATCTCCATATCCCATACCAATCACCAAAGTCCATGCCCATTACTATTCCCTTACTCCATGACCATACCCATACCCCATACCAATACCACATGCACTTATCCATACCTCATACCCATACAAGTATCAACATCTAATACACATAACCATAACCAAATACTTAACCCATGCCAAGTACCAAAGCCCAAGACCATTACCATACAATACCAAATAATCATACCTATATCCCATTCCAGAAACATGCCCATATACATAACACACCTATATCAATAAACTATACCCATCTCCATACCTATACCCATTAACCAATATGATGACCATAACCAAACCCATACCCCATTCACATTTCCCATACCCATATCCATACCCCATCCTCTTCTCTTCACCATATCCCATACCAATTATGAAAACCCATGCACATTACCATTTCCATACCCATACCCCATACACTTATCCATACCCCATAACATTACCAATATCCACACCCAATACACATAGCACATAAGCAACTACATAAACCATGCTCATATCCAAATTCCATGACCATTACCATACCTGAACCCATACATATATTCATACCCATACCAACAAACCATAACCATATCCAGAACCCATACCTATTTTTAAAATTTTTTATTTTTGAACAACCATACAAATTTTTAACAAAATAATATAAAACGTGTATAGTTTCTGGATACTAGATTTACCCCCAGGAGTGCCCCCCCCCAGTTACCCACCCGTAGCCCTCCCTTCCCTTACCCACAATATCTCTGAAAAAGTATTAGGCTGTATAACATTACACCTTATCTGGATTTAGCACATGATAATAGACCACCTTTCTGAATGGCCAGAGTCTAGTTCCAATGTCCACAGATGAGTGGAGATATTTGACTCTTGGTTCTCTGGGTTAAGCTGATATTACTAAGCATAACTTCTTCCATAGCCATACATTTACCTTCAAAGGCTGCAATATCATTGTTTCTAATTGCTGTGTAAAATTCCATGGTATATACGTACCACAGTTTTTGGATTCACTCATCCAGTGAGGGACATCTGGAACCCATACCTATTAACAAACCTTATACCCATAACCATATCCATACCCTAATCCCATACCCCATACACAAAACCAATTCTCATATCCATACCCATACCAATAACCCCTACCACATACCCATACCCATACCAATAACCCATATCCCATACCCATACCTATCTCCATATCCCACAAATTATTGAAATCCATACTAACTACCTTACCCATAACCCTTAGCCATACACATACCCCATACCAATACTGCATACACACATCCACACCCAATATATATAACCCATCACCAACAATATAATCCATGACCATTAACAATCTCCTTGCCCATAAACATCCATATGCCATACTCATACTTATTCCTGATACCCATCAGCTATACCCATACCATTAAACCATACCCATCTCTATAACTTAGACCCATTAACCAAACCCATGCCTATAACCATACCTATACCCCATACATATAATGCATTACCTTATCCATAACCCATACTCATACCTATAAACCATACCTGTAACCATTAACCAACCTCATGCCCATAACTATACCCATACCCTATTCCCATACACATAATCCATACCCATAGTGATATCCCATACCCATACCAATAAACCATGCACATAATCATACCCTTACCAATGTCCATATCCCTTCCCAATTACCAAAAGCCATGCCCAATACATACCCATATGCCATAACCATAACCATACCCATATCAATACCCACACCAATACACACAATCCACAACCAACTACATAACCCATACTCATTACCATACACATACCCTAAACCCATAACCCATACCAATAAAAATACCAATCTCCATTACCATATACTTAATCAACTTCATGTCTATACCCATAGACATACCCCATACCAATATCCCATATCTTTACCAATAACCCATTCCCATACTCTTACCCATCTCCATATCAATTACCAATACCTGTACCTATTACCATACCATTAACTAACCCCATGCCCATAACCATACCCATATCCCGTAGCAATACCCATAACCCATAACTATCATCCATACTCACATCCATAACCCATACCTATAAAAATAAATCTAACTCATACCTGTAACCTTCCCCATCTCCATCTCCCATACCAATTACCAAAACCCATGCCAATTAACATACCCATAACCCATACTCATACCCATACCCCATACCAATATTGTAAACAATTATCCATATGCTATACACATAGATATTCACACCTAATACACATAATCCTTAAGTAACTACAACCCATGCACATCACCAAACTCCATGCCCATTACCATACCTGTAACCATTCCCCATATGCTTACCAAATAAGCCATACCCATCTCCATAACTTATACCCTTTAAATAACCCCATGCTTGTAACCATACTCACACTCCATACTCATATCAATAACTCATACCCATACCCACAACAATAGCCCATAATAATTCTCCATACCCCATACCCAAATACCCAGACCCAATACACAACCCATAACCAACTACATAACCAATGCACATATCCATACCCCATACCCATAGATTATACCCATATCTATACTCCATACCAATACCAAAACCATCACCATCTCCATAATCCATACACATTATTCAACCCTATGCCCATAAGTATACCCACACCACATAAACATACCCATAACCCATAACCATAATCCATATCCTATCCATATCTGATACCCATACCAATACTGTACCCACACCATAAGCATATCCAACTGCATATCCCATACCAATTACCAAAACCCATGCTCATTACCATACCCACAACCCACACCCATAACCCATACACATAACTATACCTAATGCTCATACTAATAAACCATATCCATCTCCATAACCCTTACCCATTAACCAACCACATGCTCATAACCAAACCTATACCATATGCCATTCCCATAACCCATATCCATCACTCATACTCACATCCATAACCCATACTCATAAAAATAACCCATACTCATAACCATACCTTTACCAATTTCCATATCCCATACCAATTCTTAAAATCCATGCCAATTACCATACCCATAACCCACAATCATATCCACACCCCACACCAATACCCCAAACTTATCCATATCCAATACCCATACTAATAGCCACACCCAATACACATAATCCATAAACAACTACATAACCCATTCTGTTATCAAACTCCATGCCCATTACCATACACATAACCTGTACCCATATACATACCACATATCCATATCACCCATATCCATAAATCATACTCATACCAATAAATCATGCCCTTCTCCATAATGTATTCTCATTAAGTAAACCAATGACCATAACCATGCCCATAACCATATCAATTACCCTTACCCATACCAATAAACCATACCCATAACTGTACCCTCTGTATATCCATATTGCATAACAATTGTGAAAATGCCTGACCTCAAGGAAGTGGAGACCAGGCACAGGCACATTACCATATCCATACAAATACTCCATGCACTTATCCATAGCCCATACAAAGACCAATATCCATACCCAATACACAGAACATGTAGCCAATTACATAACACATTCTCATTACCAAATAACCTACCCATCTCAGTATCCCATACAAATTGTCAAAACCCATTCCAATTACCATACCAATACACCATAACCTTACCCATACCCCATACCAATACTACATAACCCATAACCAACTCCATAAGACTTGGTCATTACCAACCCCCACTGCCTTAATTATACACATACCCCATACATATACCCCATTAACATAACCTAACAAATTCAATAACCCATAGCTGTCCGCTGACCATCTCCAAATTCCTTACCAATTACCAAAACCCATGACCATCACCATACCCATACTACATAACCTTATGCATAACCCACAGCCACAAACCAAAACCATATCCATACTTCATCCTGATACCAATGAACCATACCAATCTACATAACCAATACTCATTAACCAAACCCCTTTGCATTACCAGTTCCACACCCCATGTATACCCAAACCCATAACCCATACCCATAAACAATACCCTATGCATGCCCTGTACCCACAACCATACCCTACCAATCACCATATCCCATAGCAGTTTACAAAACTTATGCCAATTACCATACCCATACCCCATAACAATACACATACTCCATACCAATACCTCATACACTTATCCATACCTAATAAATATACCAGTAAACACACCTAATGCACATAACCAATAACCAAATATATAACCCATGGCCATTACCAATCCCCATGGCCCCCCCAGTATCCACATGCCATACCTATACCCAAACCACATACCCATAACCCATATCCATACCCATACCCTTAGTCATCTTCATATTCCTCACCTATTAGCAAAACACTATACCCATGCCGATAACTATACCCATAATCCTTAACCAAAAAACATACCTATTGTCCATACATGATATCCATACCAATAAAACATACCCAATCTCTATAAGTCATAAATATCCAACTCAATGCCCATTACCATACCTGTATCCTATACACATACTATAACCCATACAATAACTCATCCCTTATGCATACCCCATACCCATACCAATAACCAATAAACACACCCATAAACTTACCCATCTCCATATCCCATACGAATTACCAAACCCATGCCCATTACCATCCCTATACAACAAAACCATACCCATACCTCACACCAATACCCATACACTTATCCATACCCCATACCCATACCAATAAACACACCTAATACACAGAACCCATAATGAACTAAATAACCCATGGTCATTGCTAATGTCCATGCCCATAAACTTATTACAAATATACCATACCTATATTGATACCCCATGCCCAAACCCATATCGATAACTAATATCTAAACCCATACACTTCTCCATCTCCATATTCCTTATCAATTACCAAAACCCATGCTAATTTCCATACTCATATCCCATAACCATACCCCATACCCATAGAAATAAATCATACCCATTAACCAACCTCATGCCTATTACCATACAAATACAAGTCCATACACTATCCATACCACATACCCATACCAATAACCAACCCATACCTTTACCAATTGCCATATCCCATACAAGTTACCAAAACACATGCCAATTACCATACTCATACTACATACCAATAACCTATAATTATCTATACCCTTACCCATACCCTTGTCCAACACACATAAACTATAACCAAAAAAAATCAATCATGGCCATTACCAATCCCCTTGCCCATAAACATACCCACACACCATACCCATACCTATAACTGATACCATATCAATAACACATTCACATAACAATAATCTGTTTCCATGTCATACCCTTTCCCATCTCCATATTCCTCACAAATTATCAGAACACATGCCCATTACCTTACCCATACTCCATACCAATATGCATACCCTATAACCATACATCTTACCCTTATCCATATCTCATACCAATACCAATAAACCTTATCCATCTCCATAACCCATGCCAATTAACCAACCCAATGCCCAACACCATACTCATACCCCACACCCATACCTTATACATACTCCATAAACATACCAATAACCCATACCCACACACACATAACCTTACACATCTCCATATCCCATTCCAATTATGAAGATCCATGCCCATTAAAATACCCATACCCCATGCTAATACACCATACACGTATCCACACTCCATACCCATACCAATATCCACACCCAATACAAATAACCCATAACAAACTACATAAACCATGGCCATTACCATTCCCCATGCCTGTAAACATATCCATAATCTATATTCTTTACTAATAAACAAAACCTTGCTTATTATCATACCCATACCCTATAGCCATAAACCATACACATATCCATACTACATACACATACCAATAAACCATACCCATCTATATAACCCATACCCATTAATCAATCTCATGCTCATACCTCTACCTTTGCCCTGTACACATAACTGTAACAAATAGTCATAACCCATATGCTATCCATATCCTATAACCATAGTAGTAAACAATTCCCTCTCACAAACCCTTACCCTTCTCCATATCCCATATCAATTACTAAACCCACACCCATTACCATCCCCATACCCCACACCAATACCCATACACTTATCCTTGCTCCGTATCTATGCCAATAACCACACCAATACACATAACCCATAACCTACCACATTCCCATAAACATACCCATACCCCAAACCCATAGCCATAATCACATCCTTACCTATCTCCATATTCCTTGCCAATTGCCACTACCCTTCTCATTACCATACCCATACCCCATACCAATAATCATATCCCATATCCGCATCCATACCACATACACATACCAATAACCCAAACCCATAACCATATCCTCTATCTCCATATTCCATACAAATTACCAAAACCCATGCCCATTTCTATATGCATATGCATACACCATACAAATACCCCACACATTTATCCAAAACACATACTCATACCCAACACACAAAAACAAATAACCACCCTTATCTGTATCCTGTATCGCAATATACTTCTAATAAATGTGGGAAAAAAAAACAAATAACCAACTACATAACCCATGCCCATTACCATAGTCATACCCCATACCAATAACTCATATGCATACAATACCCATATCCATATTCATTACCAATTACCAGAACCCATGCTCATTACTATACCTATACTCCATTCCCATATACATATCCCATAATCATAAACCATACCAATATCAATAAAACATACCCATCTCCATAGCCCATACACATTAACCAACACTGTGCCCATTACCATACATAACACACACCCATACCCATAACCCCTAACCTGAAGCCCATAATTTATGCATACCCCATGCCCCCCAAAATAAACCATACTCACATCCATACCCTTACCTATCTCTATATCCCATAGCAATTACCAAAATCATGCCCATTACAATACCCATACCCTATAAGCAAATCCATGCCCCATACCAATACACCATACACTTATCCATACCCCATATTCATACTAATATCCATACCCAACACACATAACCTATAACCAATTATATAACTCATGGCCATTACCAACCCCACGCCCTTAAACATGCCCATATGCCATACCCATACTCATTAACCATACCCACACCCATAACCCTAATTCACATCCAGAACCCATATCCATACCAATAATTCATATTTCCTACCCATACCCTAACCCATCTTCATATTCCTTACCAATAACCCAAACCCATGCAAACTACCATACCCATACCCATACCCTGTAAACTTAACCATACCCATATCCATAACACATACCAATGCCAACAAATCATACCCATCTCTATAACCCATATCCATTAACCAACCACATGCCCATTACCATACTCTTACCCCTCACCCATTTCCATAACCCATACCTATAAAACATAGCCTATGCAGACCCCATACCCTTACCAATAAACCATACCCACACCCATACCTTTACACATCTCCATATCCCTACCAATTACCAACACCATGCCCATTACCATACCCACACTCCATACAAATAACCACACACTTATCCATACTCCATATCCATAGCAATAAACACACCTAATACTCATAACCCATACTCAACTATATGACCCATGGACATTACCAATCCCATGCTCATAAACATACCTATACCCCATAATCATATGCAAATCCCACACCCACAACCCATACCCATACCAATAACCTAATGATACTGATATCCTTACCCATTTCCAAATTCCTTATCTATTATCAAATTCTATGCCCATTATCATACCCATTCCCATACCACATCACCAAACCTCATAACCAAACCAATAAACCCTAACCCATCTCCATAACTAATGAACATTAACCAATCCATGCCTTTCCCATTCCCATACCCCAAACAATACCCATAACCCATACTCATACCCACACCTATATCTTTACCCATCACCAAACACCATACCAATTACCAACACCTCTGCCAATTATCATCCCAATACCCCATAACCATATACATAACTCCATACCAATACACCATATACTTATCCACACCCCATACCCATATCAATATCCATACCCAATGCATAGAATCCATAACCAAATACATAACCCATGCCCTTTACCATACTCATATCCTATACATATAACCCATACCCATATACACACACCATTCCCATACCAATAAACTATACCCATTTCCATAACCCATACACATTAACCAACCCTATGCTCATCACCATCTCATAACCCACAACATACCCATAACCCCATGCTCATACTCTTAACCCATTCCAATGCCAGTGAACCACACCCATACCCATGCCCATATGCATACCAATACATGTATGCATCTCAAATTCCATACTAATTACTATACCTATGCATCATGTCCATAACCATACACCACACCAATACCTTATACACTTATCAACAACCCACACCTATATATCAATACCCACACTTTATACACACAACGCATAATCAACTACATAACCCAAGGTCCTTACCAATCACATTGATCAAAACATATACATACCACATACACATACCCATACCCCATACCCATGACACAAATATACAAACCCCATATCCATACCAATAAAACATATCCATATCCATAATGAAACTCATGTCCATTACCATACTCATACCCCATACACATATTGATAACCCATACCTATAACTCATACCCAGATCAATTATGCATACACATACCAATAACACATACCTATATCCATACATTTACCCATCAATTATCCCTTACCAATCACCAAAACCCAAACCCATTACCATACACATACTCCATAATCATACCCCTACCCCATTACAATAACGACACCCAACAGCCATACAAAAGCCACATCCAATACATATAACCCATAATCAACTACATAACCCGTGCCCATTATGCAACCCCATACCCATAAGGCACATCCTTTTCATATCCCATACACATAAAAATAAACCATTCCCACATCCATACTTACCCATCTCCATATTCCATACCAATTATGAACCAATGCTCATTACAATACCCATAGCACGTAACCATACCTATACCCCATACCAATACTCCACAACTTATCCATACCCCATAACCATACCAATATCCATACCCAATACAAATAAACCATGACCAACTACATAGCCCATGGCCATTACCAATCCCCATGCCCATAATCATACCCATATGCCATACCCATACCCATTACACTTACCCATAACACATAAACATATCCATAACCCATATTCACACTAATAACCCATATCCATACCCATACACTTAACCAATCTCCATATTCCATACCAATAACCAAAACCTATAATCATTGCCATACCCACATCCCATCCCCATCTCCCATAAACATAACCATAGCCATATACATACCCCAGACCCATACCAATAAACCATACCCAGTTCTATAACCCATAACCACTATACAATGCCAAAACCATTACCTTGCCCTCACCCCATACCCATACCAATAACCTATATCCATACTCATACCCTTACCCATGTCAATATTCCTTACCAATTACAAAAACCCATGCCCATTACCATGCCCAAACCTCATTCACTTACCTATATTCCATACTGATACTAATATCCACACCCAATACAAATAAGCCATAACCAACTACATAACCAATGGCTGTTATCATTCCCCAGGCTCAAAAACGCATCCATATACCATACCTATACTCATACCAAATACTGATAACCCAACCCATATCCATACCCATTCCCTTACCTATCTCCATATTCCTTATCTATTACAAAACCCATACCCTGTACCCTACCCATACCCCATATCCATAAGCCATGCCAATATCCATTCCCCATGCCCATACCAATAAACTATACCCATCTCTATAACCCACATCCATTAACCAATCCCATGCCCATTACCATACTCTTACCCCATACCCATAACCCAAACCCACAACCCAACCATATCCGTACCCCATACATAATCCAATAACACATACCTATACCCTTACCCTTACCAATCTCCTTATCCCATATGAATTACCCACAATCTTGCCCATTATCATCCCTATACCCCATCACAATATATACACCCCATACCAATACTCCATATGCTTATCCATACCCCATACCCATACTAATATGCACTCCCAGTACACATAATCCATAACTAACTCCATATCACATATGAAGTACCAAAACCTATACACATTCCCATCCCTATAACCTGTAACCATACCCATACCCCAAATTTATACTGCATACCCATTCCACAATCCACATCCAATACACAAAACTCATTTTCAACTACATTGCCCATGGCCATTACTAATCCCCATAACCATAAACATACCCATACCCCATATTCATACCCATACACTAAATCCATAACAATACTCATCCATAATTCATTCCCATACCCATAACCCATACCCATATCCATACCCTTACCAATCATCTTATTCCTTACCAATTGTCAAAACCCATGCCCATTACCATACCCATGCCCCATATTCCTACTCATACTCCGTAACCATAAACCATATACATATCCATACCCCACAACCCTACCAATAAACCATACCCATCTCCATAACCCTTACCCATTAACCAACACCATGTCCATTTCCAAACCATATCCCATACCCAAACCCATAACCCATATCTTATACCATATCAGTAACTCATTCTCACACCCATACTCTTACTCATCTCCATATCTCATACCAATTACCAAAATTCATGACAATTACCATACCCATGCCACTTAACCATACCCATATCCCATACCAATACCCCAAACACTTATCCATACCCTATACCCATACAAATATCCACTCCCAATACACATAATCCATAACCAACTACATAAACCACGCCCATTACCATACCCATACACCTTACCCATAGCTCATGCCCATAATCCATACTCCATACCCATATCAATAAACTATACCCTTCTCCATAATACATACCCATTAGCCAACCCAATGCCCATAATCATATTCATACCCCAAACCCATACCTATATCCATACCATACACTTATATGAATAACCATTGCCCATAATCATATCCTTCACATCTCCATATCCCATACCAATTACCCAAACCCATGCTCATTTCCATAGGCATACCCATATCCCATAAAATTCCCATACACTTATCCATACACTGTACCCATACCAATACACTCAGACAATACACAAAATAATTACATAACCCATGCCCATTATTACCATACTCATATCCCATCCCCATAACCCATGTCCATACAAATAAACCATACTCATTTCCATAACCCATACACGTTAACTAACCACACACCCATAACCATCCCATACCCCACACCCATACCAATAAACCATATCCATAACCATACAGTTACATATCTTATTTCCCATACTGATTACCAAAATCTGTACCAATTAAAATACTCATGCACTGAATCCATAACCATAATCCAATACCCTACACCCTTATCCATAACCCATAGTCATACCAATATTCATGCCCTATACACATAACCCAAAACAAAATACATAACCGAGCCCCTTACCAAATCCCCTGACCATAAATATACACATGCCACATACTGATACCCATACCCAATACCCATTACCCATATGCATATACAAACCCCATAACCATACCAATAAACTATATCCCTATCCATAACTCTTACTCATAATCAATGCCATGCCCATAAACATAAGCATACACCATTCCCATTCCCATAACATATACCCATAAACCCATACCCATACCCCATATCCAATACCCATACCAATAACCCATATCTAATACCCATACCAATAACCCATATCTATATCTTACCCAACACAGTAGATCCTATACAAATTTCCAAACCTATGTCCATTACCATACCAATATCCCATACCCATACCCATACCCCATACCAATACTCCATACACTTATCCATACCACATACCACACCAATATCCACACCCAATGCAAAAACCATAGCTGACTACATAACTCATACCCATTACCAAACCCTATGACCATTGGCCTTCCCATACCTGATACACAAAATACATACCCATATCCAAATCTGATACCTGTACTACCAGTAAAATATACACATTTCAACAAAGCATATCCATTCACCTACTCCATGCCCATAACCATACCCATACTGGATACCCATAACCCATAGCCATATGTGTAACCCATATGCCTACCAGTAACCTATACACAAAACCATATCCTCCCCATTTCCATATCCCTTACCAATTATGAAGCCCATGCATACCACCATATCCGTACCCATACCACATACCAATACCACATACACATATCCATACCTTATACCCATACAAATACCCTCACCCATTACACATAACCCATGACCAACTACATAAACCATGCTCCTTTCCAAAACCCATGCCCCTTATCACACCCATATCCCATACTCACAATTCATAACCATACCATATCCCATAAAATAACAATAAAACATAACCATCTGCATAACTCACACACATTAATCGACCCCATGCTCATAAATATATGCATACCCCATACCAATAACCAAGACCCATTCTCTATAACCATACCAATACCCAATGCCATGCCACACCTCTTCCCCAAACCAATACCCACACTCAATACACATCATTTATAACCAACTACCTAATCCATGGCCATTACAAATCCCCATGCCTATAAACATACCCACAACCCATACCCATACACATACCACATGCCTATATCCATTACACATACCAATACTATTAAACCATACCCATCTCCATAACCCATACCAATTAACCAAACCCATGAGCATTACCATAACCATACCAATATCCATAACCCATACCATTAACCCATACCCTACACATACCCCATACCCACAACCAATCTTTTACCCATAAACATGTCCTGTACCAATGACCAAAACAAATGCTCATTACCATACCCATACCTGAAGCCACACCCATACCCTATACCGATTCCCCACACAAATATCCATATCCCATTCTCATACCAGTAAACACACTCAGTACACATAAATAACCAACTATGTAATAAATGGCTAGTACCAATCTCATGCTCATAAACATACCCATACCACCACACCCATACCCCATATCCATATGCACACCCATACCATTAACCCATATCCATACCCATATTCTTACCCATCTCCAATTACCAAGACCCATGCCCATTACCACACCCACACCCTATATCAATACCCATACCCCAAACCCACACTAGTAAATCATGCCCATCTCCATATCACATACCCATTAACGAACCCCATGCCCATTATCATACCCATAATCCATACCCACATCCATTCCCTTACCCACCCCATATCCCTTAACAATTACAGAAACCCATGTCAATTATCATACCAATACCCCATACACTTAAGCATACCCCATACCCATACCAATACCCCAAACCCTGTATACATAACCTATACATAACTACATAACCCATGGCCATTACCAGTCTCCATGCCCATTAACATACACATACCCCATACCAATAACACATACCCATATCCATACCTCATACTCATACCCTATAATATACCCATACCACCTAACCATATCCCACATACATACCAATGAACCATACCCACACCAGTGCACCATACTTATAACCCTACCACATACCCATCTCTATATCCCGTATCAATCACCAAACTCTTTACCCATTACCATACTTATGCACCTACCCTACCCCATACCTAAACCAATAACACATATTCATTCCCATACACCATACTCATTCCCTGTCCCCATGCCTATCCTAAACCCATACTTTAAGCACATATCCATAATCTATGCCCATTTCTAATACCCATATCCATAATCCATACCAATACCCAATACCTATACCCTATAACCATAATCATAACCATTTATCATGCCCATACATATATCCCATGTCCATATCTATATCCCATTCCCATGCAACATACCCATACCCTCTTATCCATACCCCATACCTGTATACATAACCCATACCCAGACACATACCCCTTGCAATTTCCACAGTCACAACTTATACACATTTCTAAATTCCCTACATTTTACCATACAAATAGTCCATAACCAAATACCATACAGATAACCATAACCCAGACCTTTACCCATAACTCATTCCAGTTACCACATTATTACCCCATACCCTCACCCACTTCACATACCTCTTCACCATACCTATAACCCTATGAATCCCATATCCCACCCCATAATCCATGCACATACCTTTTGCACATACAAATCACAAATACTCATACCAATAGCCATACCCATACCCATACCCAATGTCCATTGTCCTTCACATCCACACTCCCATATCCATACCCAAATCCATACACTAACACTATATCCATTCCCAAACCCCATGTCCACCAGCACATCATATCTCATCCCCATACTCATATCCCATACCCATACCCATGCCCATATGCATACCCATACCCATACCACTACCATGATACCCATACCCATTACCAAACACCGTACCCATTTCCATACCCTATATCCATTAGAAATCCCCATGCCCATTAACATATCCATACCACATACCCATATGCATACCCCATACCCATTATCCACACCCATATCCATACATCATACCCATGCCACTAAATGATACCCATGCCAATACACCATACCCATACTCATACTCCCATAACAATCTCCATATCCTATACATATTACCAATCCCCTTGCCCATTATGATACACATGCTCCATAACCATACCCTTCCTCTATACAAATACCTTATACCAATCACCATATCCCATACAAATTACCAAATCCCATGCCCATTCTCATACCCACACCTCATAACCATTCCCAAACCCCAAATCCATTACCACACTATATCCCATACACATAAGCATACCCTCTGCCAACACACATAACCCTTACCCATTTCCATACCAATACCTCATACCGTAGCCATACCCCATTCCCATTATCCTTCCCATCCACACACCCATAACCATATGACAATTCAATGCACATACCCCATAGCATTTACCATATCCATATGACATACCCATTCACAAATTCCATGTTCTTTACTGTACCATAACTCATATCCATACTCATACCTTATACCAGTAGAACACACCCATATCCATACCCCATACCCATAAAATATCCCATAATCATACCAATACACTGTACCAATACCAATTCCCATACCCCATAACCATTACCCAAATCCCTGCCCATTACCATCTATAAACAACAAAACCCCCATACCCATTACCCTTACTCATATAAATATCCTATACTCATACTAATAAACCATACTAATACACCATACCCATATCCCATACCCTACCAATTAGCAAAACCCATACCCATTATCATACCCATACCAACCCATACCAATAGCCCTTACTTACCCACAACCCATACCCATACCTGTGCCATAGCAATAACCCATACCCATACAAATGCACCAAAGCCATATCCATACCAATACCACAACCCTATCCCCATCCTAATCTGATACTTCAAGCCCCTATCTATATTCCATGCCCATTTCTGATACACATATCTCATATCCATGTTCCATAGCAATACTGCATGACCATACACATATAGCATGCCCATATGTATACCCCATGTCTTATCTATATCCCATTTCCTTACTCCATACCCATACCCCATAGCCATACACTTACCCATAACTTATATACATTTCTAAATCCATTGTTCATTATCATACCAATAGTCCATATTCAAACTCATACCACATATCCAGACCCCATAACTATACTCCATGTCCATTACCAATTAATACTGCATAACCTCACCCATTTTACATACTAATTCACCATATCCATACCCCACACACCATATCCATATCCCACGCACATTTCCAAACCCATCCCTCATAAACATATCCTGTGCACATACCTATCCCCCATATCCGTACCAATAGCCCATACCCATACTCTTACCCCTTATCCATTATCCATCCCATATACACACAGCCATTTCTATACCCAAATCCATTCACTTACACCTACCCATTCCCAACCACCATGTCCGTTAGCATACCATACCCATAACCCATATCCATACCTTATACTCATACCCATACCAATATCACAAACCCAAAACCAAACCTGTGCCCCATTTCCATACCCCACATCCATTAGCAAATCCCATGCCTATTGCCGTTCCCATACCCCTTACACATAAGCCATACCAATACTCTATATATGTATTTATACCCCATAACCATACCAATAACCCAATGCATCACACCCATATATCCATACCCATCTCCATACACTGTACCCATAAACAAAATCTATGCCCATTATCATACCCATACTTCATACACATACCCTTTGCACATACCTATCCCCCATACCAATACCCAACACCCATACCCATATCTTATGCTGCTTGTTCTTCCCATCCACGTACCCATACCCATACACCAATTCCATACACATACCGCATACCCATTCCCAAACCCATATCCATTACCATACCGTACCCCATAAACTTAACCCGTACCCATATCAGTAACACAATAACCATACCCATAATCAAACCGCATAGCCTTTTCCATATCCCATATCAATCAGCATGCCCCTTGACATACCTATAAACTATACCCATAACCTTAAGCCATACCAGTACCCAAAATCAATATCCCTACCCCATAACATACCAATAATCCATGCACACATCAGTGCACCATACCCATACCCATCTCTCTACTCCATACTCATTAATAAATCCCATGCCCAGTCCCAAACCCCATACTGATAAACATACCCACACCCAATACTCATAACTCACCCTAACTCCATAACCCATATCCATTGCCAAAACCCATGCCCGATACCCATGCCCATACCTGTACCACATACATATTTCCATATCCCATACCAATTACCAAGCCACATGCCCATTACCATTACCGTACCCATACCAATACACCATACCCATACTAATACACCATACCATACCCCCTACCCATACCCATACTTTGTTATGTCCATAATCATGCCCATTTCTGATACCCTAATCCCTTACTAATACCCACACCCACACACTATACCCATACTCATATACCATGTTCATACATATACCCCATGTCCATATCTATATCCAGTACCCATAACCCATACACTTACCTCATACCCATACCCACACCCCATACCCACACCCCATACAATACTCATATATATAGCCCATACCCATACACATACCCCTTGCAATTTCCACATCCATAACTTAGATGCATTTCTAAATCCCATGCACATTACCATACCAATAGTTCACTTCCAAACCCATACCCCATAACCCCATACACATACCTATAACCCAGACCCATACCCAAACCACATGCATATTATCTCACTAATACCCCATAACCTCACCCAATTCTCATACCCATTCACCATACCCATACACCTACACCACCCTATACCCATACCCTATACACATACTTATGTTCCATATCAATACCCATACCAATATCCCATATTCATATTCATACCTTATGCCTAGTATCCTCATCCACATACCTATACTCATATGTCAATTCCATACCTTTACCCCTTACCCAACCATAGCCATACCCAATATCCATTTCCACACACCATGTCCATTCCCATACCATTCCCCATATCCATACCCATACTCAATGTCCATAACCCATACCCATATTGATACCACATACCTGTTACAATTCCCATACTCATACATTTACATAAAACCTATACCCATACTCATACCCAATACCCAAATCCATACCCATATCCATTAGCAAACCCCATACCCATAAACCATACACATATCTATGTACCATACCTATACCCATACTCCATACCCATACAAATACTCCATACCTATACATAAAGACAACACTCATTCCATCTCCATAACAGAAACCCATACACATTACCCATACCCCATGCCCATTTTCATAACATTTACCCATATCCATACCCTGTATGCATACCCAGACAAAATACCCACAGTCATATACATAACCCATGCCCATTATCTATCTCTTTCGTATATCAATACCACTTCCGCTTTTCTTTTACCATATCCATAACACATACACATCCCCAAACCCCATGCTCATTAACATACCCATACCCCATAAACATATCCATACCCATATACATACTCTAACACATTACCATTCCATACTATACTCCTTAACCATTCATATACTCCATACACATATATACCATACCTATACCCCTTGCTCATTACCACAAAGATAACCCATACCCATTCATAATCCCCATCCCTATTGACATACCTATAGTTCATACCCTAACTCATATTCCATACCAGACCACATACACATACATGTATCCCAGACCCATATCCAATACCCCATATCCATTATCACACTCATACCACACATCCTTACCCACTTCTCATAGCCATTCACCATGCCCATTACCATGCTATACCCCATTCCCATACCTCATGTCCATTAGCATGCCATTACCCATACCCATTCCCATGACTCATACCCATGTCTGTACCTAATGCCCATACCAATATCCATACAAATATTGGTCACAACATACCCATACCCATTCCCATACCCCATATCATTAGCAAACCCTATGGCCGCTAATATATCCATACCAATACACCATACCCATACCCATACCCCATATCCATGTCCTTACCATATTCTCTTTACCAAACCACATGCTCATTACCATACTCATACCCCATAGGCATACCCACATCCATACCTCATGTATATTACCATATTCATACTATTCCAACCCTATTTCCATACCCATTAACCATAACCATATCACTACCTCACCCCATACCCATATCCCATGCCCATTTACAAACCCATACCCCATACCAATTTCCATAAACATACCCATACCCAATACCCATATACATATCCCATGAGCATTACCATACCCATAACCCTTATCCATACACATACTCAATACACATATACATAACCCTTACTGATTCCCACACTACTTGACCATTCCCACATACTTAACCATACCCACTCATAAACCCCATGGCTATTACCATACCTATAGTCCATATCCAAACCCATACCCTGTACTCAGACCCCATACCCTTATCTGTAATCCAGACCCATATCCATACCCCAGGCCCATTACCACACTCATACACCATACCTCCACTCACTTCTCATACCAATTCACAATATCCACACCATTACACAACCCCATATTCATATCCCATGCCCATTTTCAAACCCATGCCAAATACCCATACCCTATACACAACCTATCCCCCATACCCATACCCATAACCCTGTACATTATCCTTCTCATCCACATCCCCAACCCATATCCCAATTCTATACATGTACCCCATATTCAACCTATGCCCATATCCATGCCACATACCCATACCAATAATCCATACCATACGAATAACACCATACCCATACCCATACACAAACCCCATACCCATCTCCATGTTCCATACCCATTACCAAACATCATGCCCATTGCTATACCCATACTAGATACTCATACCAATACCCATACCCCACACCCATCTCCATACTCTATACCCATACTAATAACCCATGCCAATACCAATACACCATATCCATCTCCACATCCCATACACATTTCCAAACCCCATGCCCATTACCATACACAAATCCCATCCCCATGCTCATCCCCATTCCCATCCCCATTCCAATCCTGTACTTCAAGCATGTATATACCCATTTATTTACTCTTATCCCATACCCAAACCATGTACACATACCCCATATAAATACCCATATCACATGCCCAAACACATATACCCCATATCCATATCTATATCCCATGCCCATTCACATACTCCATACCCATACACGTATACATAACCTATACCCATACACATGCCTCTTGCAATTTCCACACCCATAACATACACATTTCTAATTTCCATGCACATTACTATACAATAGTCCATACCCAAACCAGTACTACATACTCAGACTATATATCCAAACCCATAACCCAGACCCATACCTATACCTAATACCAATTACCACATTTCTACTCCATACCCTCACCCACTGCCCATACTCATTCACCATATTCACAACCCTACACCACCCCATAGCCATATCCCATACCCATTTACAAACCTACACCCCATATCAGTACCATGTAGATAGATACCCATACCCCATACCAATTCCCATAACTCATACCCATTATCCTTACCATCCACATACCCAAACCCATATGCCAATTGCATACCTGAAATCCAAATACATACACATACCCCTCAATCATACTCAAACCCTATACCAATACCAATACCCCATGTCATTATCATATCCAATGCCCATTATAATAACCATAGTCCATACCCAAATCCGTACACCATACACATAATCCATACACATATCCATACCCCATACCCATAAACATACCCCATTCCCATTGCTATACACCATATCCTTTACCCTTCCAATCACTGTACACATACACATATGCATATACATACCCCATTCCCATATTCTTTCCCAATACCCATACCCATTCAGGAAACCCATACCAATAACCCATATCCATTCTCAAACCCCATGCCTATTACTACAACCACAGTCCATGCCCAAACTCATATCCCATTCATATTATCCATACCCTTACCTGTACCCATACCCTTTCCCTACACCCATGCACATATCCTATACCTATATCCATATCCCATGCCCATTTCCATACCCATACCCTATTTCAATACCCATGTCATACGTCTATTTCCATACCATATCACATACACCTACTCCATACACTTACCCCATTGTACCCATAGCAATACCCCTTGAAAATTTACACACCCATAAACCATATGCATTCTAAAATTCCATGACCATTACCATACCAATGTTCCATATCCAAATCCATATCCCATATATACACCCCATACCCATACATGTACCCCATGCCAATAGCCATACCACATGCCCATATCCATACTCATACCCCATACCCTTAACCAATTTCCATACCCATTTTCCATAACCATACCCCTACTCTACCCCATCCCCATTTCCAAACTCATGCCCCATACCCTTATCTCACATACATACCCATACTCCACACAAATACCAATATCCCATATCTATACCCCATACCCATTTCATACCAATAACACAAACCCAGACCCATATCTATACCCCATAACCATACCCATACCCCAAGCCCGTTATCCTTCTAACTCCATGCCCATACACATGCCCCATATCCACACTTCCCTTATGCCATTGTCATACACATGCCCCATTCCCATACCCTGAAACCATACTCAGATCACATACTCACTTCTAACCCCATTCCCATTCCTGTACCTCATACCCATACCCATACCCCATACCTGTACTCATTCCCTTTGTCCATTACTATGTACAGAACCCTTATTCATTATTAATGCCATACTCATTTCCATACTTGTAGTCAATACCCAAACCCAAACTCATACCCCATACCCATAAACCATACCCACACAGATTCATTGTACACAAATCCATACCCCATTCCCATTATCACATCCATCCCCATACCCTTACACATACCTCATATCCATACACCATACCAATACCCAGACCCCTTCCCCATACCCACAGCCCATCTTTCCCTTCTGCTTCCTTCTGCGCTCTGCCTAATGAACATGTCCTGACACCCACTGCCCAGGCCAAGATGCATCCTCTCTATCAATTATAACAAAAGATATTTACAAGGTGGCTAATTTGCTAGCTCAACTTTTTATGATACACCGTCACCTCACGACATCTAGAGAGCTTAGATATTGTGAATGTGAAATAAAGTATGAAATTTGTACACAATAACACATTCTTCCATGGTTTTGAAATATACACTGCATCATTATTTTCTGCTATCCCCACACTGCAATGGAACACAGGACTGATTTCTCCTCCCTGAGTGCAGCAGACTTTCCCTCTCCCTGCCTGTCCTCACCAGCCTCTGTAACTAGTATTCTATTCTCAGCTTTATGAGATCAACTTTTTAAATTCCATATCTGAGTGAGATGGTGTGGTGTTTGCCTTTCTGTGCCTGGCTCATTTCACTTAACATAATGTCCTCCAGTTCCACCGTACTGTTGCAAATGACAGGATTTTGTCATCCTTTTTTAAATGGAACAAACTCATTTTCGAAAGGGATTCTGGAAGGGTGGCATCTTGGAAAGCACCCATCTGAAGCAACATTTTGGGTGCTGGTTATGATTTTCCCAGGACATATAAAAAAGATAATGAATTTATGTACTTTAACATGGCTATTCATGTTATGACATTGCATGGGAACAGTGGTCGACCTGCCTGACATTTCTGGGCTGTAGATGGAGGTGTGGACAGCTTATGTCCTTCCACTAACTCTCCATGAACCTGGGTCTCATCTCTGAGATGTGAGAATTTGGCAGGAAAGAGTCGGTGGTGGCATCCTGCTGCCTGGACTCTGTACTGCTGCAGTTCCTGGCATTAGTGTGCCTTGTTACTGTCTGACCCCTCCGTGCTGGCCTTCTGTGGAGCCAGTAGAGGAGGTTCAGGGAGAGGACTTGTTACGCTTGACCCTGCTGGACAGCTCTAAGGGAAAGTGAACACCACCCCCAATGCCTCAGACTCCCCAGTGGGTCCACTTATTTTCTCCTTTGTTTACATATATTTTCCATCTTCTTGTGGGGATGTTTCCAGATGGGATCCTTCAGGTTGTCTGAGAGATAATCAGGTTCATAGACTATCCTATCTTCAACATTTTCCCCAGCTTTGTGGCCAAAAGTTTGGAAATGTTTGCTTTCCAAAGGCGGACACTCATTTATCTTTTTCCTCAACAAACATATAGTCCATGCTGACCATATGCAAACGAGGCCTGAGCCAGTGCACACAGATATATACAAACGTCATTTCAAAGTTTCATAAATCTCTGTGTAAGTAGTATAAACTAGGTTTGCAGCCCAAGACAAAGAACGTTTATACAATAAATGCTATTCTTTCAGTAAAGCGATTTTTAAACAATTTACGCTGGATGATTGTTGCTTACCAAACCAGTCTGATAGTTAAATATCGGCATCCTGATTTGGGACAAGGAGATGGAGATGAGTTTAATCTTTCCAAAGTCTTGCATTCAGCGTCTCCTGACTTCTCTGGGCACAAGATTGCATTTTCCCTTGAACCGCTCTGCAGGACTGAAAACCTTACCTTAACATAGTCGCTCAGCAAATGTTTATGATCTTGTAGTGCATTGGGCAAATTTTCATCTAATTCCCTCCAAGGCCCTCTGGAATCCACTTTATGTGCATATTGTTCCCAAGTTACCCCTAGGAATGTTTCTAACTAGCTTTTGGCGAAGAGATCACCAAGAGAAAAACAGAACAGCCCTTCCCGAAGAGCTGTGGGTAAGAAAGCAGGTCGTTTGCAGGTGAGGTGTTCTGCTGTGTTCATCAGCATCTGAGCCACCTGTGGTGTCGCTGGGGGGAAATGCACAGCGGCGGGGGTGGGGGGTGGGGGGAGTTCCCGGGGTGGTTACACACCAGCAAAGACGAATCCCTTTAAAATCCTGTCACTGTGCTTAAAGCCTACATGAGAAATGAGATTCTACATTTGGTCAAAGATCAGGAGGGGCCATGGTCTGGATCATGGGGAGGATCAATAGCACGATACAGCCTTCCCCTCATCACAGTTTTATTTACCCATAGTCAACGGCAGTTTGAAAATTCCAGAAGCAAAGAATTCTCAAGTTTTAAATTACACGCTGATGTGTGTGTGGAATAGCATGATGAAATCTTGAGCTATCCCACTCTGTACTGCCTGGGTCCCAATCTGCCTTGGTCCAGAGTATCCGCACTGTATACGCTGCCTGCTCATTAGTCTCTTAGTGACTGTTGTGGTTATCAGACCCACTGTTAGGGTACCTCGTACTTGTGTTGTCCCCAGACTGCAAGTGTAGTGATGCTGACAATTTACCTCACAGCCCTAGGGTACATCTTAGATGAAGAGACGACAGTTTTAACTTCATGAAACAAAGAAGAAAGATCGCATGCTAAGATCTATGGTAAGTCACTGTTTTATCTCTAACTGCCCCTAATTTCTGAACTGAGCTTCATCATAAGCAGTTACGGGTAGGAAAGTGTACCCTAGGGTAGCTGCAGAACCACCCAGTTTCCGGAAGTCCTGAGGGTCTCGGAATGTGCCCCTGAGGCGAAAGGAGACCCTGCTTGCAGTAATTCAGCAGGAGTCCGCATGCAGACGCAGACATCGGTCTTGCAGACCTGCCCACAGGCCGTGGACAGACCAAGGGGACATTTTTTCCAACACATGGAAAATCAGTGGATTTGCTCCTTGTGCTTCACCGGTTCTGGGGGATGAGTGGTGACTCGGGGAGGAGAGGCACTAGGGGAACAACCCGTCAGGGTCCTCTTTGCGCTCTCCTCTTCACTGAGCTGCGTCGTCCTAGGAGGTCTGGTCCTGAATGTTTTGTGCTAACCTCCACAGAAAAGGAAATGCTCTGGTGCAGGACGTGTGGACAAACAGCGGCTGCAAAGGCCCAGTGACAGTCGCTGATGTTAGTCAGCCCGAGTTCTCGAGCACCTGCGTGTGACAGGCGTGCACACAGCTGGGTGCACACGTGTGCTTTGGTCTCAGGAGAGTGGCAGGTGCGGCCACCCATCTGAAGAAGCCCTGTTTGCTTATTTTTCCTTCTTCCCACTGCTCGTGTGTATCTTGAGCACTTGCTCTTCAAGTGCATTCCTGTTTCCTAGTCTGAAAATCTGAATTTCACACTGGCACAAAGCAAGGTTGCTGGGGATCCAAAGCATCCCAGTCCCAGAACCGCAGGCTGGGGAACCTGGCTGCACCCCTTCTTCCTTGAGCTCTGAAGATGCCTGGTTTCCTCCTGGAGAAATAAGAGAGCGGGTTTATTTTCCTCCCCCTGGGGTAAGAGTAGGCTGTGATTTTGGAGTGTGGTGCTGGTCCAGCATGTTTTGCAACGCAGTGACCTCATCTGCATGAGCTCAGATGCTGTGGTCTTACAAGAAGGCATAGAAGATTAATTAGAGGGCTTATTGGAACAAGGACACTACTTTATCTCATTTGATGTGTCTTCGGTTCTTCACTCGTTGATTTAAAGATGTTTGCTTCCTGATTGATTTCTTGAAAACGACTCTTGGATCTTTCAGTACTGCATACTTCTATTTAAAAAAATATTTCAATTACAAAAAAGGCAGAGAACCAGAAAGGAAAAAAAATAGAAATGGGCTAAAATCAGCTATTTAAAAGTTAGATGCAGGTTACTCATCCTTTCAGGCAAGATCAAGTGTAGAAATTAAACGCAGACACGCACCCAGGTTCATTTATAAATTCGGTTCACACTGCACAACCACCAGACCAGCGTTTCCAGCGCGGGTATCGTTTTCCACGTTGTTTCGTATTTTTCTCCATCACTGTTTTAATAGCTGCCGAGGTCGCCCCTGTGCATCGTGCCATGATGTATTAAATCAGTTCTTCACTGTTTAGACAGCAAGCTTGTTTCCAACTTTTTGCTTTTATAAACAATGCTTCACTGAGCTCCCAAGCGCGTGTATCTTTAGCCACGATGATTTTAGGGAAAGACGCTTGTAAGTGGAATTTCTCTGTCAAAGTTTATGCATATTTTAAAAGTTATTAATAGTTTCTGCAATCTTCCCCTCTAAAAATGTTTTTTTATTTTATTTTTTATTTTTGATCGACCTTACAAGATTTTAACAAAATAATATAAAATGTGTGTATATTCTGGATATTGCAATTACCCCCAGGAGTGCCCCCCCCAATTACCCTCCCTTATCCCACCCTTCCCCTTCCCACTATATCTCTAAAAAAGTATTAGGTTGTAAAGCATTGCATCTTATCTGGATTTAACACAGGATCAGCCTGTTTTTCCTCCTATCAGTAGATATCGTAACAAATTCAAGACAGGTCTGCCAGTTTCGTAGGGAAATGTGATCAGGTGCTTGTGCTCCTGTTGTAAGCGAGGGGGTTGTTTTTCGTTTATTATTTGTATTCTTTTATAAATTGCTTATTTGTGCTTTTGGCTGATTTTTCTAAGAGCCTTTTATCTGTGCATATTTACTCAGGTATATTGGAAATTTCCCTTCCTGATACGGTTTGAGGCGGTTTCCTCTGTTAAGGAATGGAAGTCTTTCAGTTTTCTGCGCGAAATCTGCGCATGGTTTCTCTGCCTTCATCCCGTGCCTCGCTCTTGGAGTCTAGACACACAGACGTGTGAGGCTGTGTTTTGAATATTCAAAAGCAACACACGTGTGCTGTGTATGAAGGCTCTGAGTGACAGATAGAATACAGCGTGCAGACGGTCTCTGCCCCACTCACCATCTTCTGTCCCTGAGGTGACAGCCCTGCACAGTTTGTGGTCTTTAGAGCAGGGGGTCTTTGGGCCCTGGAAGCTGTTCTCACTTGTTCATTCCCCGTGTCAGGTAGGCTGTATCAGGCTGCCCAAAGCCCCCCCTGCCTTTGGCAGGGTGAAAACAGCCCCAGGGTGTGTGGCTTGAGGCCACCTGGGCAGCCAGGACCAGTATCCCAGGCTCTGTCCTGACGGGTGCTTCCAGACTGGCATTGTTACAGATCAGTCCCCAAAATGCCCTGTCAACGCCAGGGGAGTGAGCGCCCCAAAAGCTTGGACTTATCTTTATGCAGCCCCAATATGAAGGAACATTTCCCACCATGTTGAAAAAACTAGTTCCCACGGTTCACCAGCGTTTCTGAGCACCGGCCTGCGTCCTGCTGCGTCACGCAAGGGAGGCAGATGGCTCCTTCCCCCTGCGCCTTTCTGATTTTTTTTTCCAAATCAAGCAATTACATTGAATGACATATTGGTTTCATTCTCAGGACATGTGACGTCTGATTTCTGTTTCCTGTTCAGTAGTTTTAGAAACACACAGGTTCAGCTCAGGTTCAAGCTTGTCTATTTTTTTTTCTGGGAAAAAAAACACTGGTTTGTTCCACTGTTCAGTAACAAAATTAATGTTTGGGTCCAGTTCAGGGTTCAGCTGATGGGCGTGGTGTTTTGGTCATGGATGGACAGTACAGGCCCTTGATTGGGACTGAATTTCTTCTGTTCCAGGGCAGAATTGCTTGTCTGTTAGCGAGCTGCCTTCTTGGGTCCTGAGGGCTGCTCAGAATTCCCTGGAGTGACACCGCCCCTCCTGGCCCCGCAGTGAATGGTCCTCTATGTGGAGGGGACGGAGACTGGGCAGAAGCAACAGACCGGGAGGCCAGGGGAGTGGTCAGTGGCTTTGCCCGATCAGCTCTCAGGACTGTGGCCACAAGAGGTGGCCCCATGTGCCATTGGGTTCTTCCTCTTGCCTGAACTGCATCTTCCGAAACCTGCTCAAGGCAGATGAGTCCAGCAGCAGGTCTTTGGGAGGAACGGACGTAGGACAAGTGACCTGGGTCCAGGGTGTCTTTGGGAGGAACGGACGTAGGACAAGTGACCTGGGTCCAGGGTGTCTTTGGGAGGAACTGACGCAGGACAAGTGACCTGGGTCCAGGGTGTCTTTGGGAGGAACGGACGTAGGACAAGTGACCTGGGTCCAGGGTGTCTTTGGGAGGAACTGACGTAGGACAAGTGGCGCGGGCCCAGGGTGGGTCTGTGGGGTCCAGCGGTGACCAGTCGTCCATTTCTTAAGCTCTCTGTCCTGGCAAGCCTCACTGGGTGACCACTGTCAGGCATCTTGCTTTCTTCGAGCTTCCAATTCCTCATCTTTAAAGTGGGGGCTCTGAGATATTAACCACCTTCCCCCTGCAGGGTGGGAGTGGGGAGCATTTGGGAGCCAAGGGCTGCAACTTTAGCACAGTGCCTGGGTCACGGGGAAGCACCGTGAGCTCAGCAACTCCTGTGACTTTGGGGACATAGCGCGTGTGTGCGGACGGCAGCCTGCAGATACCCAGTGGGGAAGGAACCTGTAAGTGGCCCTGGGCGTGCACGAGACAGCTTTCTGCTGGTGCTTCAGGTCGCTGGACCATGGTGGTTGAGTTGGAGACTGCGGAATGTTCTAGAGGTGGCGCATGGCAGGACAAGGCAGGCTTGAAGAGGCGAGGCACCAAGGGCAGCCACGGTGCCACATCCTGAGCCGCGTGCCTGAGTGGCACCTCTGCTGCTTTCCCCTGAAGGGCCAGTTGGGTTTCCCTTCCCCATGGGTGGTCTCTGCGCAGACACACACCTCTGCTTTTTGGCTGCCAGGAGGGAGGACAGGGACAGAGGTCACAGGAGTTTCACCTCCGAGCTGTAGAGAGCTGGGTCTCGGACCCCCACGACCTTCAGGCATCATCTAAAGGTCACACAGTGGGATGGAGACTGCCAAACACTTCCTTCCAGTTCAGGCTTTCTGAGACACCCCTGCCCTGCATAGGTGTGTGACAGCCGCCAAACAGCAGAAGGTACTGTGTGCGTGGAGAGTGTTTGGATGGACACTGACGCCATTGTTTCTCTTTACCAGAAGCCACCCCCTGTGTTCTGGCTGAGAGCATCTCTGCCAGGAGCATCGCAGAGCCTCCAGCTCCAGCCTCACCTCGGACCCCACTCTGTCCCCGCTGTCTGTAGGATTTTCAGCGGACCACATGTGGCTGATCTCCTGGGGCCCTCCTGGCCTTTGTGCTGCCCCGCCTGCCTGCTAAGCACCGGAGCACCCCCACCAGCTGCACTTGGTCAGCAACCCTGCCTGATTGACATCCTCAACATGGAGTCCCCACCCACCTGCACTGTGGGAGAAGAGAGGGTGGCCAGGAGGCTCAAGCAGTCGCCAAGGAAAGGGGAAGTAAGAGATGTCCAGGTAGGCATGGCAAGGCAAGGCCTTGCAGCAGCCTGGCGCGTCCCAACTCGAAAACATGCCCTGCTAGGTCGGACATGCTGCCCCTGGAGACCTGCGCCTCAGCATGCCAAAGGGGCTGCGAGGTCCTGCAGTGAGGAAGGCTGTTTATCTCCCTCTGTGGCCCATCATTTCCTTTCCTTCTGGTGTGTTTTAGTGTCTCCCTGAGTGATGAGGGAGGTGAGTGTGCACAGGACCCTGAGTCGGCTCTGAGTTTGTTCCTGCGGGGAGGGGTACTGGTGCCGCTGACACACTCGGCTTCCTAGGACCATCAACTTATGGGGGATGGCAGAGGGCAAGAGCTCAGACACACGCTCCCGACCTGCTGGGAAATCTGCTCGCTCTCAGTGCGTTGGCCCAACTTCTTAGAATCCAGCCCTGAGAGAGGAACGGCAAGAGAGGAAGGGAGCTGTGAAGAGGAGACACGTGCTCATCACAGTGCCTGGGATGCTGGCGGCTTTGCGACATCTACCCTTCCTTTTTGTGTGCCACGTCCAAGCCTCCTTCTCCACTATCTGAGGTAAGAAGGAACGTCGTGTGGTAATTCCAGGAACTGACCTTGAATGGGAGGGGTCATTCCATCCCCACTTGTTCCTGTTGGCTGCTTGGAATGCAGACATGAGGTCTGGACGTGAGCAGCTGTCTTGGTCCATGAGGTGACAGGCCAAGGAGGGTGAATCATAAAAACAGAAGGTGACATAGTGGAGCCACCATGTTGACCCTGAGCTGTCTGTCTCTGGACTTCTTTTATGTAAAACAGAATTACATTTCTGTCCTATTTAAACCTATTATTTGTGAGGAGGTTGGCAGGAGGGAGTCTTCTTACATTAATCAAACTGACAGCCATAATTTTGCCTTTCTGTCTTAGAGAGTTGGTGGCCTGAGGGGTAGGATTCTGGATATCTAAGGTCAGAGCAGAAATGCCAGAGGCCTCAGGGTGGTGACATGTTCTCTTGCCTGCCTCAGGCTGCTGCTCACAGCCTGGCGGGGCTCCTGCATTTTGGCCAGAGCAGTGAGAGAGATGGACAGGGGATGGCGGGGAGAGGAGGCTGTGACTGTTGCTGGCCAGGCCGGCTGCCAAATAGCTCGTTCTGAAAAGGGAACAGGTTTCACATGGACAAGATGGAAGGACTGCCTGTTCCCTCTGGAAAGTTCTATTAAAACGACCAACCCAGACACACTTCAATATTAATGGGAAATTCCTCCCGTTGTTTATGAAATCATCTTAGAGTTGATTTTAAAAAGAGAGGAGAGAGACAGAGAGAAAGCTGTTTGTTGGCTAAATGCAGCCCAGACGATTATTTATAGATGCATGCAAGTGGCTTGTTTTAACCTGGGGCTGAGTCTGAAAAGAACCACTTTGACACCGGTAAGCACTTCTGGCATTAAGAGTGAATTTATGAATGTCTTTTATGAGAGTCAACAAACTAGACAAATAGCCCCACAGACCGCCCTTCCCGCTGAGAGCTAGAACAAAGCGGGTCGTGGTCATTCATCCTGGGCCGGATGTTGGGCACAGCCGCGGTGGCAGGCGGTGCCTGGTTTATTTCCATTCCTCCACTTCTCTGATTTGTTTGAGTAGCTAAATATCTCTTTCTCAGGAGAACATCTGCTCTTTTAAAAATGGAAGAACCGGGTCGGCCTCCAAGGTGTGAGAGGGAGCCCATCCTCTGGTGAGAGGGACCAGAGCCTCCTGGCACCTGGCTGCTAAGGGCCATGCCTCGCTCAGGGGGGACGGCTGCTCCCCAAGCCCTGCAGGCTTGTGGATCCGTACCCACTCTGCAACGTCCCACGCGTGTGAACCCCGTGCCGGGTGCCTGAGGCTCACCAGGACTTGGCTCCAGTTGAGGTCCTTGTTCTAGAACCTTCTGGCTGTCAGTGTTACGGGCTGTATTGTCTACCCCTGGCATCCTGCATGTCCTAAAGGGGGTCTGCTCAACCTCCAGGACCGGCGCTGACATTAGCCATGTGTCTGTTTCGTCTCGTGGGGAGGCTCCCATGTCTGCACACTGCCTGTTCCCCTGTGGGCTTGTCGGGGTCTGCTGGCCCTCACAGTTCCTCCTGTCCTCCTGTCCTGCTGCCGTGCTCCTGGGAGCTTCCTGTCCTGCTCCCCACCTTTGTCTCGGCGTGGCTTCTGGGCTCACCTTGCCAGCTGGCCATTTCCAAGCCACCTGATGTTGCTGTTCCTCTTCCTCTTTGTCTTCTCCTCCTCCCCTTCTCGTTTCTGGATCCTGGGGACTGAACCCAGGGCCTTGTGCACGTGAACACTACCACCGGGCGCCACCCCATCCTCTCACACTAACAAGGCAGGGAAACAGCCCCGTCGGTGTAGATGGACTGATGAGAGTGGGCAGGAGATGTGCCTGCCAGCTCGATGCCCTTCTCCCAAGGATGGCTCGGACACAGATATCTGCTAGCACAGGTGGTTGCTGGGGCAAATCCAAGAATGGTTGCGGTTAGACCCCCTCGCGGAGACTTCGGTGATGTGGAGCCACAGCCGGAGACCAGGCTGCCCATGGTTAGTCAAGGCCAGCTCATGCCGTTGTGTGTCTGTGCTCAAGGTCACACGCGTGCACCCACTGCCCTCCCCTTGGCAGTGTGCACAGGGTCCTCTGGATGGGATAAAGGGACCCCATGTTAAGGGGCGGGCGGTCTGAGGCGCCCTCCTCCTGGGGAGAAGTCTGCTCTCTCTATCACTTTCTTGAACAAGCTGCTCACCCTCTCCACGCCTGCCCTGGCGTCCTGCAGTGTTCATTGTTCAACTCTGTGGAACAAGGACCTGGCACCCCTGTCAGAAGCTCTGTGTCACCAACAGCCTCATTTTGAGGCTTTCACTTCTTCTAAAGACCTTGTCTCCAAATGCAGCTACATTCTGGGACCCTGGGGTTGGGATGTGACTCTTGGGGTGGATACTTCAGCCCACAACACTTTCCTTCCTCTCTCCACCTGCAGTTCCCCTTTGCTTGCTGGACAGGGTGCTGGGGCCCTGGAGGTCACGCACTCGCCTCGTCCGCCCACTTGGTCCCTCTGCCCCTTGGGGACAGAAGGGCTTTCCCTCCTTCCTGCGGAGGGGGAGTCCTGCCCCGGGCAGTCTGCCTCTTCCTAATGGTAACGATGTGCCCAGATCACCGTGCAGTGCTCTTTGCTAGGGAAGCCATTCAGAAGTTTGCGATTCCTTTTCTTAACCCAGCCTCACTTGCAAAACTATTTTCTTTCTGCTGCTCCATGAGAAATCTCGTTTGAAATTCAAAGTTCAGCAATTGCACGGCCCTGGGAGGTGGCGGACGGATGGAGAGCTACAGGGTGACTTGGTTTACGCAGAAGTCGAAATCAATTGACAAGATATTTTCAGAATTAAGATGATTTCTGCTTCCTAAATCATTTGATGGATGTATCTACACAGCAGAAATGATAACTCTGGGAACGCTTCATCTAGTTCAGACTTTTTAGTTTCTTTAGGCGAAAAGAGCATAAGTGGCCTCGGGCCAGCCGTTTGTGCTGTTTTTTGGAGGCTTGGGAAACAAGTTTTAAAAATTGTGCCTGGCCTTGGCATCTGAAGAGGTGCGCTATTGTTTCAGCCTTTTTCTTCCAGTCTTTCTTCTATGAATAAGTTTTGGGTTCTCTTTCACATTTATTAATATTGTTTAGAGTTGGTAATAGTTTTGGTGGTGAGAAAATGAAAACAGCCCACAGAGGTGCAGCGGGCAGGCTCACGGCCCTCCCCTTGCACTCAGCTTTTGTGCCCTTGTCCTTTGCGTTTCCTGAATCTATACTCTTATTTCTCCTCCTTTTTGTATGAAACTTATTAGACGTGTCCTGCAATGGAGGACTTCCACTCGGTGCTGCCTCAGGCCCTCCCTGCAACCCGGACTGTCTTCCCTCAGCTGTGTCACTGGGGCCAACCCTGCTTCTTCACGGTCAAGGGTCAAGCTGCAGCTGTGATGGAGTCTTAGAATTTTTTTTTTTTTTAAGAGAGAGAGACAGCAAGAGAGACAGAGAAAGAGAGAAGCAACTTTATTGAGTTTTTCACATGGCCTTCGTTGCTCCAACACTCAGTTGCGTACGTGGTGCTGGGGTTTGAACCCGGGTCCTCGTGCTTTCCAGGCAAGCGCCGAAACCGCTGAGCCACCGCTCCAGTCCCGAGTCTTGGAATTTTTAAGGGCTGAACCCTGCTGTGATCCCTGCACCGCAGCCTGGACCAGAGGTGTGGGTGCGTGACCCAGGTCTGGCTGGTGCAATGAGTGACAATCACCTGGTGACAATCACCCGTCTGTGGGGCCAGTTCCCTGTGCCCCACTCGGTCTGTGTCCCAGGACTCAGAACATGGTCCAGGAAAAAGGCGTGAAACTGGCTCACGACACATCAGCCCCCAGGGACATGGGGACTCCAGGCTTCCCTGTGAGCTGGTCCTCCAGGGGCAGAGAGGTACCAGGCTGGACGGTGCTTGTCCCTCTTGCACTGCAGGTGGCCCTGAAGGCAGCCTTCTCCAGGTTCTGCACTGGGGGACAGGACTCCTGGGGTGAAGGTTGAAGGACATCCTGTTGCTTGGGAGCAGAGTGTTTCTGCTGCAGCCGGTCTCCCCCATCTCAGATGCTGCCTGCCCAGCATGCCCTTCATGTCTTCCTGACAGTTACAAGACAGGATGGAGAACAGGGTCACTCCAGGGCCATCCAGGGGACTGACTTTTAGTCACATGATTCCAGCTAACTAGGACCATCTCTAGGCTTGCCGCATTGTCCTGACGTGGACTTGGTCCTCTTCCCCCTCATGTGGAGGGGAGGTGGCCAACGCTCAGAGAGAAGCAGAGAGGTGAAAGCCCGTGAGTCTGGGGAGTCTGGATCCAGTCCTGCCAGGAGGTTCTTTCTGCCTCAGCCGGGAAGAGTCTGCACTGTGCTGGTTCTGTAAATGCCAACTTCCTTGGTGAAGGACAGGGGTTCACGGCCCATGAGAGTTCCCAGCTTAGGTCCTGGAAGCAGACAGCCGGGTCCAATCCCCATTCCACCACTTGGATGTGTTCTTGGGCAAACCTTGTAACCCGCCCACGTCCCTTTCCACATTGTGGCATTGCTGTATGATTGGTGAGTGGCCCGATGCCCACAGAGCCTGTGATGATGGGCGGGACAGAGATGGCGGGAAGGAGCTGTGGCCGCGATTTCCATGGGCAGAGCGAAAGGTCTAAGGTTGGGCAAACAAGCAAACAGCAAGCTTCCAGTTAAGGGCAGCACAAAGCGGAGGCTTTGACGGGTGGATGGAGACGGTGCTGCCCAGCAGACAGCAGGCCACCTGTCCTCCTTTGGGGGTGGCCCCCAGTCACAAAGGCCCTGCCGTGGTCATCAGTCCCTGGACCTTCTTGCTGGGCCTGTCTAACATACCGGATGGTCCAGCTGGAAGGCTGGAAGGCCAAGGTCACGGTACCCCATGGGTTGGTTTCTGGAGAGGGCTCTGCCTGCGTCCTCACCGGCTCTTCCTCTGTGTCTGTGTCCTAACCTCTTCTTATAGGGACTCCAGTCACATTGGGTCAGGGTTGACTTTAATGACTTCGGTGTCCCTTAATCGTCTCCGAGTACAGCTGGAGGTGCTGGGGGTCAGGACTTTAGCATCTGAATTTTAGGGAGACACAGTTGGGTCCGTGACTCCCCTGGAGGTGGCTTTTCCCTGCTGCGCTGGAACCCCAGGTCTTTCTCCTCTTCGCAGCACCTCTCCCTGTCCCAGACACCACAGAGACGCCACACAGCCCAGCATTTTGGCAGGAGCAACCGCAGGGTTTCATCAGAGTGCTAGGACCCTGGAAATGGGAACGGCATGAGCCCTCCTGAGGTGGTGGGTGTGGAAGGGCAGAGGCAAGGGCGGGCAGAGGACTTGGGGACTGTTTGTCCTTTTGCACCTATTAAAGTCTGGCCTAGTTTAAAATGAAGCCATTCCTTTTTTTTTTTTTTAATTGGAGTTTTGAGGAAAGCAGATGATTAGCGTGTGGGCACAGGAGCCTGTCCTGGGGTAAGGAGAATGTCGGTGTCCAGCTCCCTAACAGGATGTAGACCGTCTCAGCAAGCCCAATAAAGCTGCAGAGCGAGATTCTTGGCCTTCTCTTTTTCTCATTTCCTCCATGCAATTTCATTGGGTCTGTCGTCGTTAGCCTGGACTCGCAGGAGAGTTGATTTCATTTAGCTTCACCCCCAGGAGGGCAAGGACCGTTGAGTGTGACCGTGGCGTTTTGGGCTGGATGACTGCAGCGGCCTGCCCTGGGCGGCTGGGAGCGCAGTGGCGGGGGAGCAGGGTGGCCCCCATCAGTGCAATCACTTTCCCTCCCCAGCTCAGCCGTCCCTCTTCTCACCTGTGCTTTTGTTCTCTTGTTGATTATATTCGTGTGTTTCTGTAAGCTTTCTTCAGGTCCATCCACCCATCTGTCCATACGTTGTTTGGGAACATCTTCCTGGGTCTCAAGGTGATGCTGGAAGCAATTGGCTTTCCCTGCAGAGTTAGAGCTTGAGCCTTGTTGGTGTGTGTTAGACACTGGAATGTCCCCCAGGGTCTCCGTGTTCAAGGCTTGGTCTCCAATACAGCCATCTTCAGGAAGGGACCAGGTCATGGACCTCACAGGCCGGTGAGCATGGTCAGGGGAAGTCAGTCTTTGGGGACACGCTCTTGGGGACTCTATCTTGTCTCCCGCCCCTTCCTCTGTCTGCTTCTACCACTGTGAGCCAAAACAAATCTTTCCCCTTCCAAGTGGCTTGTGCCAGATAGTTTGGTCACAGCTATTAAAAGCTGACTAACACAATGTGCCACCCAGACTCCTCCGCGTGGTTGCAGATGGCAGACCCATTCTTTTCAATGCAGGGTGAGACTCCATTGCATCTGTCCACTGCTGTCCTGAGGAGCTCTGAGTAGGGCGTTGAACAAGCCAGACACAGAAGGAAGGCACTCACAGCCTCACTGAATGTGCTCTTAGAAAAGGTCAAGTCCACGGAAGCCCAGGAGACAGCAGACGGGGGCTTCCAGGCGCAGGAGGGGCAGGAGGGACTCAGAGGGGGCAAGTGTGTATTTAGGTGGGACACAGAACCTAGAGACCCAAGGTCCAGCATGAGTGCTGCATTAATAACCTTGTAGTGTGTGCTGGAGATCCGCTAGGAGAGTTGATTTCAGGGCTTTCGCCACCCCCCACCGGAAGATTGATGACAGAAGTTGGTGGGTGTGACATCCGTGTGATTGTAGTGATCATACATGTGTCAGGGCACCATCTTGAACGCTGTCAATATGTACAATAAAACTGATTTAAAATATGCAGCCTAGTTGCTTAAGATATTGTGTTCATACTGAGGTTAAAATTAGAAAGCAGGATTTATTTTTTTTAAGGATTATTATGTTTTCTTTGGCTTTGAAAAGCACTTGTGTGCCGGTGATCATTTTTTGTTTTGTGGCACTTTGGATTGAACCCAGGGCCTAGCCCATGCTGGCAGGTGCTCTACCGCTGAGCGACACTCCCAGCCCCTGTGTCGGGGATTTTAAGGCTGTATCACATCTTGGAGCCCAGGCACACACATTGATACACACAGAGAATGCATACAGAATCTGGCATTGTTAGGATGTTCCGGTTGGTCAAATATTCTGGTTGATGAGTTACTTTTTCTGTTATCTATGAAACCATCAGCTAAGACCAGAGTGCAAGGAAACATCCAACTCTGTAGTTAATGTGTAATTGGACCTTTCTTTTTAATTCAGGAATTACTTCAATCTGGAATGGTGATCTGTAGCTTCATTGACGAGCTGGAGATAAACTAGCTGATTTTGACCTTCCTGTTAAGTTATGGCAAGGCAGATCAGGAACGGCAGATATACGATTTCAGGGTGGTGCTTTAGACTGATGGCATTGTGGTGCAAACTAGAGACCAGATTTTGAAACTTGAGAGAATTCGCACACAAATCTAGACTTCAGGCTTCTAAGGAGGAGTCCCTGGGTCAGGCCTGTAGATCCCTGCTGTCTCTGAGCCAACCGGTCTTCATTGCGTTCAAAATTGCAAGGTGCCTTTCTAGTTTGTCATGAATTCAAAAATAGCAAAGATAAGATTACTCAGGCAATTCCTATTTTGCATATTTGGTGCCTATTTTTCAAAACAGTTTAAAACCTTACAGTTGCGTTTCATGGCCCTTCCCACACCGCACCCAGATCCCAGATGGAGCGGTAGGAATTCCTGGACGGGAGGCAGCACCTCCTTCACCTCTTCAGGAAGCAGTCTGCAGCCTAGGAGTCTATAAAACTTCTTCTGCAGTTACATGTTTGCTTTTCCAAAATGAAAATATATTTATTATTTTTCTAATTATATAAACAATATGTTTGAAAATAAAAAGCTTAAGGAGTCCAGAAACGTATAAAGGAAGGTTAAAATTGCCCAAAAGGTCTTCACATGTGAACGTGTTCACAGTTATATTGCAGCCCCGGTGGCACAGTTAATGATGCACTTTTACGACCTGTTTTTTTTTTTCAAAAAAAGCTCAGGAATGTATCATAGGAAGTTTCTGCATCTGCAGAGACAGACACGGTCAATTTGAAAGTAGCACAGCCTTCGTATGGTGCACCGGCTGCGGTGTCTCGAAGTCCTCTATTAGTGCACTGCAGGTATACACAGCAGTGGGGTCCTTTGGACCTTCTTGTACACGCATGGAATGTGATTTGCTCCATTTTAATTCTTGGCCCCTCCACTTTCCTTCCCCTCCTCCTCCTGTTCCCCTTCCTCCACCAGTCTCCCTCTATTTATTATTTTAATTAGTGCTTCATAGGATGATTTTGTTCATTTCGTTCCTCAGTTCCTCTCTTCCTGTCTCTCCTCCCTCTCGCTCCATCCCCTTTCTCTACCCCATTGATCTCTTCTATTTTTCTGGGATCCCTCCCTCCTTTTTTTATTTCCTGATTTCTTTCTGGCTTCCACATGCAAGAGAAAGCGTTTGACCTTGGACCTTCTGAGTCCGGCTTATTTCCCTCAGCACGGTGGCCTCCAGCTCCATTGCTTTGTTGGCAAATGCCATAATTTCATTCTTTATGGCTTGGTAACATTTCCTTGTGTGTGTACACCAGTTTCTTTATCCGTTTGTCTGATGGGCTGTTTTGTGTTGTTCTGTTATAAACGTTGGTGTGTGCGTATCCCTAGAGCATGCTGATTTTAGTTCTTTTGGGTAAACACCAAGGAGTCCGGTAGCTGGGTTCTACGGTGGTCCCATTCCTAGCGTTTTGAGGAATCTCCACGCTGCTTTCCAAAGTGGCTGTCATTCTGCCTGGTGTGCAATGAAATCTCGGTGTGGTTTTGATTTGCGTTTCCCTTATTGCGAGGGATGTTTCTTCTGAGAAACATTTGTCTAGTTCTTCTCCATTTACAGATTGGGTTATTTGTGGGTTTTTTTGCTGCTTTTCTAGGGCTGTACATATTTTGGATATTAATACTCTGTCAGAGGAGTAGCTGCTGGATTTCCTCCCACTCTGTAGGCTCCGTCTTCAAGCCCTCATTGTTTCCTTTGAGTGCAGAAGCTTTTTGATTTGATGCCATCCCACTAACTGATCCTTGGTTTTGTTTCTTGAGCATTAGGGCATTTGTAAGGAGGTCAGTGCCTGTTAACCCTGTGTTTTCTTCTAATACTTGCAAAGTTTCTGGTTGATTCTTTGATCCACTTTGAGATATCTTTAACCAGGTGTCCATGTTTTCCACTACGAGCAAAGCCATCATGATTCTGTGTGTATCCAAGTCCCCTTGTTCAGTGGATTCATGATCGTTATTACTAATTTGAAACTGTGCCTATTCTAACCATCAATGACTTTGGAGATGATGTACTTCGAAAGGTCATTTGAGCTCTTGGACTTGAGGGACAAGTTTGTATGGATAATGTCCTAGTTTTCTAAGTACTGTCTCTGTGACCATAGACAAACCTGGCTGGCTATCTTGTGTGATTGGAATTTAGCTTGACATGACTGCAGCCATCTTGGGTTGTAACCACCACGATTGTCCCTGAGCACCACTGGGGGTCCTGCATAGCTAAGCAAACCACACAAAGATAAAGCCTTAGAGTTGTGTGGGGAGCATCACAACTGAACCCTGGCTCCAAAGATGCCCCTGACTCTTCAACATCACCTTAAGACAAATGAGGTACTTTCTAGCCAGGATGAAGTCATTTTTGTCCCAACCCACAAACATGTCCCTTTCTGACCCAAATGTCAGGGATCCAGCAGGCCTTGCTGCTGCACAGGATCATGCTTCTGTTAGTCAATGTCCCCTCAAATTGCACCCTGGAGTCCTGGATGTCTCAGCCTCCTCCTCCAATCATGCAGCCCAAGGACTGGGTAGTTAGGGAACAGGCGCTCACTACTGTGCTGGAGATGCAGACAGGTGAAACACAGTCCTGGTACTTCTCGAGCTTACCCTCTGGTCAGGAGCACGCTTGTGCCCTAGCATGGACACATGTGCACACACACAACTCCGATGCACGCATGTGTGCACAACACAGCGAGTGCTGAGTTTCCAGGAGAATGGACCCAAGGCACAGAGGGTCATCGCGCATGGGGCAGAGTGGGTCATCACGCATGGGACAGTGAGGCGACCCTGCTCCTGCTACACCTGGGAGGACGAGGAGGCCACAAAGCAGAGGGGAAGGGTGCTTCACATGCAGAGGTGGCTTGGGAGAGCCCGGGAGGCTTTGGGGGAGGACCTGGGCATCCTGGGCCTGGCTGGATGTTGGCAGCGGGAAGATGAAGCCTCCGTGGGGGCGGTGTAAAGCTTGCTCGATCTTTAGTGGCGGGTAGTCACCTTGCCTGAGACACAGGGCTGGCGGGTGCATAGAGCGGGGCTAGCACGCACCAAGTATGCACAACGCTGATCTGGCATCACTATTTGTTCCCAACTTCCTCTCAGCCTTGAGCTTTCCAGCCTCAGTGACCTCCCTGCGCAGTTCCCATGTGTCCCTCCTGCTTAGCCCCCTTGAGAGTCCCAGGTGGGGATGCGGAGGGAGCGAGCCACGAGGCACCCCCTCCTCTGGTTTCAACATTTTCACTCCAAATCATTGGCTTATGTGCTGGAGCTTCTTTGCCATCAAGCTGGGCTCCTAATTTGGAAATGTGGAAAAGTCATTTAATTTCAAATATTTTCCATGAAATGCTGTAAATTTGTAGGTCCTGGCATTAGTGCCATCTCAGGGTGATGAAATGGAAAAACCCACTGGCGTGGTAGACTGTTTTGCCACAAGCCGCAGCTGTGCAATCTTGGACATCTCCCTGGGCCTCCGTGTCCCCATGGTGTGGAGGCTGATGGTGGTGGTGACGGTGGCGCCAAGCAGGGTGGCGATGGAGAGGGAAAAGGGCACGTGCCACCCTCTGATGTCTATGTCGAATATCACAGTGACTCCATGGCTTGGAATTAGTGTCCTTGATTTTCAGATGAGCAAGTTATGGACCAAAGGCAATCAGTCAGCTCATTAAGGTCATCCAAGTAATAAGTGCCACAGCCAAGTTCAAACCCTGGGCCATCAAACTCAAATGTCAGTGATCCTCACAATGCTCCCTCTGTCTTTCTTCTTCTGGGGAAATGAAGAGATTTGGTGGGTTGACCTTAAAGGACACTTTACTCCCTGACCCCGTGGTCCGTGAAACGTCTCTCCCTCCCCTCCTGGGGTGGTGGATATTCTTGAATATAATGCGAGGTCTTTGTCACAAACATGTTGTTCTGACCCACCTGGAGGAGCAGGACAGGTCAGTGTGCACCGAGGGTGGAAAGCTGGTGTCATGAGCCTCTATATTTATTCTGCCTCGGAGCAGGCAGGGTGGAGTGGACAGTGCCTGTCCAGGCTCCCTGATGCCAGGTGGTATTAAATTCATCATCTGATTTGGGAGGTTTTGTCTGGTTTCAGCCACACCTTCTGAGCTGGCCTCTTTTTATAGACAAAGAAGCTGGGGTGTTTTCTGAGGCACAGTGGCTTCCTAGACACCCTTGGGGCCAGCTCAGACACAGGAAGGGCACAGGCTCCAAGTCAGCCAGGTTGTTGAGCTCACTGGGCCAGCTGGGTCCAGGGAGGGTGAGCAGCAGTGCCCCGCACCCTCCCTGCCCCCGGAAGGCTGGAGCCCTGCTGAGCTGAGCAGAACAGGGGGTGGGGGTTCCCCAGCTTTTCCCAAAAGGCTCTCCTGGTGGGAGGTCTTTATTCCTGGCCCCTGGGTTCCAGAGCTGAGTTTGAGTCTGGGATCTGTAGCAGGGCCACACAAAACACCCTGAATGTGTCTCATCCCAAGTGGGAGAGCTGTTTAAAGCTTCCGCATGTCAGAGGGGCTTCCTAAGTGGAGGTGTGACCGTGACGCCTTTGTGATGAGATGTTTGATATTGGTCATCTGAACCACTTGTAAGTCCCAGTCAGTGGCACTAAGAGCGTGGCGTACTGCAGCCGTCACCCAGAACTTGTACATCGTGTCCAACAAGAACTGCGCTCACCAAACGCTAACCCACTTCCTCTGCGCCCTGCCTGGTGTCTCTCTCTCCTGCTCTGTCTTCTTGAGTGTGCCTTTCCTAGATGTGTAAGAGCGATCGGCAAGGCTGGCTCTCCTGTGTCTGGCTCATTTCACTGCGAATGTTTCCTAGGGCTGCTTGTGCCTACATAGATCAAAATTTTATTCCTTTTCACGGCCTAATAATTCTCCATTGTCGGCATAGACCACACGTGGTGTAGCCACTCCTCTGTCGATGGACCCCTGGGCTGACCCACTGCTTGGCTGCTGCTGGGTCTGAGTCCCCAATTTCAACTCTTTCGTGTATGTACCCATGAGTGGAATTGTTGGGCAAACTGTCCCACTACCGAGCGTTGAACTCAATGAATTTGTCCATTTGTCTACACCTCTGGAGCCACTACCCTGATCCAGACATAGGACATTCCATTTCCCCGGGTTCCTTGAGTCCTTCTGTAAAGAACACTTTTGGGAGTTTTTTGTTGTTGTTTCTTATCTTCTGAGATTGCTTTAGGAGGACACTTTTTTTTTTTTTTGAGAGAAGGACAGTGAGAGAGAGAGAGAGGGAGAGACAGAGAGAATCAATTTTTGTTGAGTTTTTCACGTGGTTTTCGTTGCTCTGAGACTTCGTTGTGCACGTGGGTGCTGGGGTTTGAACCCGTGTACTCACGCATGCTGGGCAAGCACCGTAACCGCTGAGCCACCGCTCCAGCCCAGGACACATGTTCTTGATTCCTAAGCTTTTATTTTTTTAAACCTTACATTTTTATTGAAATTTTTTCCCTGTAAGGAAATTTTTCTATTTTGAGGCAGGAGGTTAGACTTGCATTTCTAAGAGTGACCTTAAGGAAGTGGATTTTGAGTTCTGGGGGTCTGAAATTGTAACTTCCATAGGAAGTGGCCAGTGAGAGGCAGGAGGCCCTCAGGAGGGGAGAGGCTCCTTGGCCACCTCTGGTGGGATGGGGGTCGGTCTGAAGCTGGGGGTGGCAAGGCCTGAGGAGCTTTTGGTGCTGCTGGGGAGTGGAGGCTGGCGAGCGGAGGCTGCACCCAGCCCCAGGCTGAGTGACGCAGGAAGGTCCCTCAAGGAGGGGTGAGCTGTGAAGAACACGAAGGAGCTGTTGGGGTCTGAGGTGGCCCTGGAGACCCTCCCTGCCCCTCGAGGGTCTCTTGCTTCCCATCACTGCTGAACAGGTCTGCTCTTGGCTGGCTCACAGCAATGGCCTCCTCGGCTCGACTCCATCTCAGAGGCTTCTGAGGTCCCTGGGGGAGCGTGGGGCGTGTCGGATGCTGAGCCAGGATGCACGGTGGGCAGAACAGCAGGTCCATGTGCACAGGGCCATGGAGCTGGAATGTTCTCCCGTCCTCTCTGCTCGGCTCACTGCTGACCGAGGTCAGGACCCCAGGCCCAGCTGGAGCAACCCCAGCAAGGGTGAGTGCGGCTGCGCCCGTCTGCTGAGCTGCCCTCGCTCTCCTGCTCAGACACAGCCAGGGAGCCCAGCTTGTGACCCTCCAGCTCCCTGGCTCCTCAAGCCAGCCCCGCCTGGAGCTGTCTTCACCGGGCTGATTCATCTCCTGCTGCCTGTTGGAGGTCACTGGTCTGCAGCCTCTGAACCCCCTGGCCACCACTCACCAATGCCGGGAGTGGGCTCCTCCCGGGTGTCTAGAGCCCTCCACCTGTCCCTGTGCCCCTTGGCCGCACGGCCACCTCCTCGCTGCACTTGCCGTCCCTGCACCTGTTCTCTCCAGGTGCCCACCCTCTCCCCGGCTCCTTTTCTTTCTTCTTTTCCTCCACTCTTCTTGGCTTGGCTTCCTTCTCCTGGTGGCCCAGGAGAGGGAGCGCAGGTGTTTCCCCTGGTTTTGTTTTATCATTTCACATTTTGGGTGGCTCTTCCTCTTATTTCATTTCCGTCTTGAAAACCTGGTCACACGTGCCCTGTGGGATTGGGACATCCCTACGCTTAGACGGTTCTTGTCATTTTGTGAGTGGCCAATGGCTGGGAGACCCAAATCTTATTTGCCTAATTCTGTCACTGGAGTCAGAAAAATCACACTCTAGACCCAATTCTGTCATCGACATGATCTGGGAGCTATGCTAGCCCATTTTCTGTTACTCTAATGAGTTACCCGAGGCCGGGAAGCGTATAAAGAAAAGAGGTGACTGTTGACTGGTGGCTCTCGAAGTCCAGAGCTGAAGGGCTACATCTGGTGGTGGTCTTCTTGCCAGAGAGATGAGCAGGCATCACAGGAGAGGGCGCAGGGAGTGTGTATGTGTATGTGATCAGTCCCTCTGCTTATAAAGCCATTGGTGTTCAATCCCGGTGTCCCCAGCCTGATGACTTCATCTAATCCTAATCACTCCTAAAGGGCCCACCTCTAGACCCCACAGCTGGATTAAGTTTCCACCTCTTAACACCCCACAAGGGGGATGTAATTTTGACCCATAAACCCTTGGGGGACTCTCAGACCACACCCACCGGGAGGCCGAGCTGGGTTTCCTGCCCTGGGCCTGGGGCGGGCAGCAGGTGCTCTGAGCCCCAGTGTCTCTGCTGTGCCTTGCAGTTCCTCCTCTTGCACTAGCTAGGGATTCCTAGGTCCCTGCTCAGCTTCCACACAGCCCATCTCCTTCCTGGGGGAAGGATGGGGCAGACAGGTGTCTAAAAGCAAGGAGGATGGAGGCCTAAGAAGGCCCCAGCCCTGCTGTGGGGTGCGATTGCTGGTGCAGCCTGGGCTCCGGGGAAGGCGTCTGGGAAGCCGGGTCGGGGCTCCTTTCTTCGAAGGCTGTGGGCAGCAGTGGCAGTTTCACCGGGGAAGTGTCTGTTGGTCTGTGCTTGCTGTGTGAGTAGAGGGGACCCAGCTGACTCCCCCAGCCTCATGGCAGCTTCAGCCGGGCCTGGGCCTGCCTGTGACCTGACACCTCCCCGAGGCCACCTCCCCCTGGATGCACTCTGGGGGACGCCTCGCACCGTAGGAGATGGAGTTGGGAGGTCTGTTGACTCCTTCACAGGCTCACAGACTGTAGGTGGAAACAGGAATCCAGTCAGACTGGCTCAGTGGCCCCGAGAGCTGCTCTGCGCCTCCCAGGGCCTCCCAGGGCCTCCCAGGGGCTCCCAGGGGGTTCCCAGAGTTCCCAGTGCCTCCCAGAGGCTCCCAGGGGTTCCCAGAGCTCCCAGGGGCTCCCAGGGGGTCCCAGAGCTCCCAGGGTCTCCCAGGGGGTCCCAGGGCCTCCCAGGGGGTCCCAGGGGCTCCCAGGGCCCAGGGCTCAGCAAAGCACAGGCAAGTCTGCCTGGGGTCCCTGGAGGAGGGTAGGCACAGGCAGGGGCGAGGAAGGATATTCCCTCAGCTGGCCTGGACCCACAGAAGCCCTTTTGTCCCTCACAGTGATTGGGGGTTGATCTGGGATGAGCCTGAAGCCACTCCCAGTTGCTTCCACCCCTACTGCCCTGACTCCCTGCAGTGCCTCCCGTTTTGGGAGGGACATGGATGGGCATGGGGGACTGGTGGCTTTCAACTTTGTCCTTCTTTTGAGCTGGGGTCTCACTGTGTTGCTCATGCTGGTCTTGACCCCCTGCCCCAGCGATGCCCCCACCTCAGCTCCTGCGTGCTGGGCTGGGCTTTAACTGTGGCCTCCTGATTTGGAGCTTCGATCTCTTGAAGCCCACAGGTTCCAGATGGCCCTGGCTTTCTCCCCAAGGCCATGGGCCCGTGCGGACACAGAGTCCTGTGTGCCAACACCATGCTGGGAGTGTGGATGGACAATCCCTGATCACAAGGAGGTGGGTCTGGTGGGGACAATGTCCTGTGGGTGGATTTTCCTGATCCTGGTGTCCACTGCAGGTAGGTAGCACATGCCAGGGCCAGTGTGGGCAGGTGGGCAGATGTGGTGGAGAACTGTGCAGATCCATCAGGGCAGACAGCAGGCTGGAGGTGGGAGAGAGGGCCAGCACCAGGATATCACTTGTCATCACAGCTGCAGCGGGACGACCCTTGGACAGAGAGTCAATGACTGCACAGGTCTCCCTGCCCTTGCCCACTGTCCCACAGACCCACCCTGACCACCTCTAGACACTGCTCACCCTGATTTCTGGATGAGTCTGAGCATCAGCTTCAGGGGACTTCAGAGAGGCACCAGGAGGAAGGCTCCGAGCAGAGGAAGTGGGTGCCTTTCTTTGTCTGGCTGCAGAGGCCCCACCATGGCAGACACTTTCTGCTCGTGACATCTGCTGGGCAGAACTGGTTCCCAAGAAAATGAGGACAGTTGGTCCCCCTTGCTCTGTCACCATCCACATCCCCTTGATGTCAGGTGTAGGTTACTTGGGATTCTACATGGAAGCCGAACCTCTGTGGGTAGTGGAGAACAAGAGCCTTACTGCAGGGTTCCTGTAATGAATCTTGTGTCTATGTGATACATGATGTTCTCTGTCTGGCTTGCTTCACGTAGCATAACTGCCCCCGGTTCGTGCACATTGTGGCACATGACAGGGGTTTCCTTCTTGAAGGCTGAATACTATTCCATGTATACAGCACAGTGTATTTATTTACTTATTCATCTTTCAGTGGACACTTAGGTGGGTTCCCTATTTTGGTTTTTGGGGAGAGTGCTGCAGTCAATGGATGTGCATTCTGTCTTTGGCACACTGTACCTCCTTTGGTGTGTGCCCATGGTGGGATGGCTCTCTCCTTCATCTCTGGGAAGCATCCATGCTGGTTTCCATAAGGGCAGTGCTGATTACATTCCCACCACCAGGTCCCTCTGTTTTTCCAAGGGGAAACATGCTTCCACCATATGTGGCCTGAAGGAGACACCATCTCCACTCCCTGTTCCTCCCACCCTCTCCCTCCTGGAAATCACACTCAGGAGGTGATGCCCTGGCCTGGGAATTTGCCTCCCCTGGGACTGTGTCCATCATGATGAAGCTGCTCCCGTGCGAGGAATACGTAGTTTTGCAAGGTGCGCACATTTCTGCCCGTGAGGATCATCGTGACTGCTCCCATATACTTTCCCTGCCTCAGCTCTGCGTCCTCGGACAGCTCTCCACTTAACTTCATGGGCATCCAGGCGCCCTGGGTCTGGCCTTTTTGAAGCCCTCCTTCCCGTTAGCACTGTATAGTTAGGGCTCAGCTGCCTGGGCCTCCATCACCCTTGCCTCTAAGGACTTGCCTAATCGACAGGGCAGTGAGCACGAAGCTGGTCTGTATGTCCTGCGCTGCTCCTGCAGACACACTGTGTGAGGGTACATCCTATGCAGTGTGTGAGCACAGATCACCCGTCCATCTGTCCTGTACCGATCCTGTAGACACACTGTGTGAGTGTGCGTCGCATACAGTGCGTGGCACAGGTCACGTGCAAGCATCTCATCTCTGTGTGCTCTGAGCAGGCTCCGCGCAACTCCTTCCTGCCAGGTGCTGTGCTGGGTGCTGTGGATAGATTGTATTGTCAAGAGCTCAGGTGCTGAGATCTCAAGTCGGAAGGCTTGACCAGCGTGTGGATTTTAGATGCCAGGTGGGCGCCTGGAAGAGGAGGTGGGAGTGAGGGAGCTTCGGGGATCTTGGCGTGGCTTTGAGCAGGAAGCTGGTCCTGAGTGGAGGTTTCTGGAGCATCTTGCTACTGCTAGTCTTCGTAGAGCCCTTAGGACCGCTCTTACACCAAGCCCTTCCGCACCACTCGGCCACCACGGAACAGTTCAGCTTCTCAAGCAGTTGCCAGTGGGGTAGCTGGGCTCAGCTAGGACTGTGCTTCTCTGGGTGAGGGAGGGGAAGGACACATGGGCCCTCGGCTGTGGAGGGGAGCGAGGGACCATGCAGCGCACTGTGCAAGGTGGAGTCCTCCTGGTGGGTCTTTAAGGCTTCTAAGGGGCCTGAGTGAGAGGTCAGAGCTGTGGTCGGCATGTGACCAAGGGTGGAGGTGAAGACCTGCTCATTCGAGATCAGGCGATCAAGGACGGAAGAGGGTGGGGCACTGGGAGAGCCATCTCCATGGAATCAGGATCACCAGACCTTTGTGACAGGTGGCTTTTGGAAAGACAGCCAGGCAGGTGCCATTAATCTTCAGGACCCTGTGTTGCTGCCGTCCCTGGGGGCGAGGGGTGGAGGGATCCAGTGGTGGACACCCAGGCCAACTCCCTGACTCTGGACTCCCAGGCCAACTCCTTGACTCTGGATCCTCTAAAAAGTTCACTTTTTAAATTCACAAATGTATTCATCGTGTGCTACTTGATGTTTTGAAACACCTGTGCATTGTGGGGTGGTGGAACCGAGCTTCCTGGCATATGTGTCACGTCCTATGCCTATCTGGGAGAGTTTGACTACCCCGAGTGGTTCTCTAGGACACAGTACAGGATTGGCCATGATCGCCCTGTTGTCAGGGGCTCGTGAACTCACAGCATCCCCTGAAGCTCTGAACCCCAGACCAGCGTCTCTGCCCCTGTCTGGCCCCAGCCTCTGCTTCTTGAGTTTGGCCCTCCTAGGCCCCACATAGAGGCAAGACGACCCGGGACATGTCCTTCTGGGCCTGGCAAGACGACCCGGGTCATGTCCTTCTGGGCCTGGCAAGACGACCCGGGTCATGTCCTTCTGGGCCTGGCAAGACGACCCGGGTCATGTCCTTCTGGGCCTGGCAAGACGACCCGGGTCATGTCCTTCTGGGCCTGGCTTATTTCGCCGCACACCATGTCCTCCAGGGTCATCTGCAGATGGGAGGAGGAGGGAGCACAGGTCGCTTGTCTTGTATCTTTCCTACACATCCCGGTTCGCACCTCACCTGGGCGGTCTTTGGCGAAAGACCTCACCTGTCCACCTCAGCTGCTTCCTTGTGAAATGAGGATGATAATCATGCCTCCCTCTTGGGGTTCATGAGGTTTAAACAGAGTGATGAGAGTCCCCTGCTCAGAACAGATGGTGGCACATAGCACTCTACAAATGGCACCAAGTCAGAGGGGCTGGGATGGACAGACTGGTGGCACCAAGGTTCGGGAGGCTTTATAGAGTGTTCGGATTAATACAAATTTGAAAGTGGCCAGGGGGCCGTCTCCTCCAGCTCTGGGCCAGTGACATCGGGTGTCTGGAAAAGTGGAGAGCTGTCCCTGAGCAGGCAGCAGGGAGGCAGAGTCCCCAGGAAGGACCTGGGTTTTGGTAAAGGGCAAAAGGGTGAAAGGCAGACCAGGAGAAGGACCCAAGACCAGAGAAGCGTTTTTAAATCTTTTATTAAGGAGTTGAGTTGCTGTAGGCTCAGAAATGCATATAAAGTTAACAATATGAGATGCATTTACTCCTAAGCCGGTTTCCTCCACATCGCCCACACCTCAGTCTCTGGACGCTTCTGTATTTTGCCCCTACAAACAGTATAAATGTTTAGATTGTGGGGCTAGAGCGGTGGCTCGGCGGTTACGGCGCTTACCTGGCATGTGCGAGTACATGGTTTCAAACCCCAGCACCCATGTACACAACTAAGTGTCAGAGCAATGAAAGCCATGTGAAAAACTCAATAGAGATTGATTCTCTCTCTCACACTGTCCTTCTCTCTTAAAATTTTTTTTAAAAAATGCTTAGATTGTGAATTTTGCAGAATTAAATAATTGCACACATATTATTTGGATTCTCAGGAGGGTAAGGAGCATGGCACCGGATTGCCGAGACCAGAGCATCTCGCTGAGAATGGACGGAGGACCTGTGGAGGGGCGGAGAGTGAGAGAGGTGTGTGTAGAGCTCTCGGGGTGAAAGCCCAGCGGACGGGGCACTGGGGTGCTGGGTGTGGCATTGTCACAACAAGACGGAATTGGCCTTGGGGAGGAGCAGCAGGGGTCTGTCTTGTCAGGAGCCTGGGGTGGGTTGAAGGGGATCCAGGCAGTGAAAGGGGTCAGGTCCGAGAGTCTGGTCTATGCTTCATGAAGACCACCCCCGAGGATGGACAGGAGCAGCTGCACAGCGAGGGGTTCAGGTCCAAGGCGCCAGCACAGCAGCTGCCACCACAGATGAAGTTGCAGATGCTGAAAGTCAGCAGGTGGGGAGTGGTGGGAGCAGATCTGAAAGAAACTAAGAAGTGCTGCCTGTTTCCTGGAGGACCCAGGAGGGCCACTGGAACCCAGATGCTGAGAGGAGGCAGGAGAGCAGAATCCTAGAGCTTGACGAGGCCCCGTCACCAAGTGAGCCTTCCAGGGCCTTGGTTTCCCTGGCTATTCCAGGGGCACAGGAGGGTGCACCCCGGCAATGGGGAGTGAGTGGGCGAGGTGCTGTCACACCTCTGAGCACTTCATCGTAGGTCCTGTGCTTCCTTGTCTGCTGCCACGTCCAGGGCTCCCGAGGGTCAGCTGAGGCCACTGGAGATGACAGCTGCTTGTTCAGCGCCCTGCCTGGGCTGCCCCTGTGCCACATCTCCATGCCTGCTGCCATCCTGCGAGGCACATGGCGACACTGTCACCATTTTAAAGATGAGAAGACTCCAATGGACCGAGGAATCCCCTTCCCGAAGTCCTTCCCGTGGTGATGGCCGGAACAGGGTGGGCACCCCATCGACTAACCATTGCTGCCTGGAGCACAGGTGGGGAGGGGCACATTCTAGCTTTCGGGGAGGGCTGCTTGTTTGGAAAGTTCTATTGGAAGCCAGCCACCCCGTTCTTTCACACATTGTCCACGGTGGCCAGTGACCGCAGGACCAGCAAAGCTGACTCGCTCGCTGCCTGGCCCTTTGCCAGACCCCGAGCTGCGCCATTCTGCCCTTTCCCTTCCTTCTCCCAGCCGCGCGAAGAGACGAGACGTGGAAGTCACGGAAGGTTCTTCGGGGTAGCATCCGGTTTCCGTGGATATTTTACCAGTGTGAAACAGAGGAGCGGGCGCCTGGGAGTCTTCCGGGGAGATGGCTGCTGAAGTCTCTGCAGGTACGAGGAGTGCACCCAGTCCTCCCGAAGGACTTACCGCCCACCCACGCCGTCCAGGCACTGTTGGAAGTGCCGGGTTTCCCCTCTGGGAAGTGACAGGGTTGAGGCAGCAGGAACAGGCTAAGGTCCCACCCCCGTTTCATACACTTTCTAAGTCTCTGGGCAGGTGACCTGCACGCCATGCCTCCTTCCTGGAGATCAGCTTCATATACGACTTTCAGCTTCTGGTCCTAGGAGAGGCATTGGCTCTCCCGGCCCCAGCCAGGGCAGAGGACACGCCCTGCATTCCCTCTTGACCTGGGGCAGCTGGGGATCCAGTGCTGGGGCTGGGACAAGGAGCTGTAGTGCTACCTCCTGGCCACTAGAAGACGCTGTCCCATTGCAGTGGAGGAGGACTCCAGGGTTCTCTCTACAAGGTGGAGGTTTGCTCACCTGCCCTTCCCTCGGTTTCCTTCAGGGGCCTGGTGTGGCTGCTGTGTGGGCTGTGAGGTGTGGAGGTGGCCTATGACATGACCTTCAGGAGTCCACCTCCAGCCTGCTTGATCACCAGGGTAAGGGGTCTTCATGCTGAACACAAACCATGTGTTTGCAGCTTTCACTGGCTGTCCCCTTCTGCATAACTCAAGGAGACCGCGCTAGTATGTAGCAATCACTTACAGAACCATTCCACGCATTCCCCAAACCTTAACTTGATCCTCAAACTCACCCTACAAGATGGTGCTCTTATCAGCCCCACTTCCCAGATGGACAAACTGAGCCACAGAACCTGCTGAGGATCATGCTCCCATTACGTGGTCCAGACAGGACCTGAAGCCAGGTAGCCAAGCTCCAGAGCCATAGCTTGTAACTAGCATGCGCTGCTGCCTCCCAGGAGAGGGGCTGCATAAACAACGACATGGCTTTTAAGACATCTTAACCTGTTTCTTCATCATATAACAGAAAATTTGGAAAATCAAAATAGAAGGAAAAAAAAGACCCACAATCTTCACCACAGTCACAGCGAGCGTTCTGGGGCCTTTGCCATTGTTTTACTGCATGTGTGTTTTCCTGTTTCTGTGCACGAAATGTGCGTCCTGCTTTCCCATTTAACACAATGTCCTAACGTTATCATGTAATTCGCACAACCACTGTTTTAAATACTGCCAGAACGTGTGTACGTGGTGACATAATGGAAGTTCCAGGGAAACGGTTAGATGAGGATGTCCAGCAACGAGGAGAGCAGTACAGATTGTCAAGGCAAGGATGCCCATGGGACCTCGGACTCGGCTGATGACATCACATGCCTGCACTGACATTCATGTCAATGGCACTGAGCTAGAAGGTGGCAGTTGACTATCCAGTGTCTCATTTGGCATCTGGGAACTAAAAATATCTCTGCAAAAAGAGCATTGGTGAAGACAGTGGGGAGGGCCAGAAGATGGTTCTGTGTTAGCACTGTAAGTTCTGCTCTGCAGGCATGGTGCAGGAGGTCTGGAGGTGTGGCTCTGGTGGTCTGGAGGTGTGGCTCTGGAGGCCTGGAGGCGTGGCTCTGGAGGCCTGGAGGCGTGGCTCTGGAGGCCTGGAGGCGTGGTGGTGGAGGTCTGGAGGCGTGGCTCTGGCGGTCTGGAGGCGTGGCGGTGGAGGTCTGGAGGCGTGGCAGTGGAAAATCTGAGGTCCCCTCCAGCGCCATTGATTAAGACCTTGGGCGTATTGCTCACTTCCCTGGGCATTATGACCATCTCATAGGGATGCTTTGAGCTGCGAGCAGCAGCCGGCTTGATTTGCAGTCGACCATTTGCTCACACAGTGGGAGCGTGGGGAAGTCATCTCCGGCTGGAGCAAAGGCTCTGCCACGTCAGCCAGGAACCCAATAAACCTTTGGCACCCAGAGTGCTGGAGGTGTGGGCTGCCCTTTTTGCTTCTGATGACGGCGTCTGTGCCGCGGTGTGCAGGCAGCGGCCGGCTGTCTTTTCTGGAGCACCGGGACGCGTCTCTGCCAAGCTGCTGTCTGCACAGACCCCTGCGCCACCGCCCACTCTGCCGCCCGCGCTCCTCCCAGAGCCTGCAGGTGGAGGACCTCTGCGTCCACCGACAGCACTGGTTTGTTCTGCTCCTCTGGTCCTCCGGCCCTCGGCCCTGCTCTGTGCATCGCCGCCCCAGCCTGGTGCGGCTCCTGGCCGCGGCAGGTGTTTGGTGTTCCTTTGTGAGGGCACAGGGATGTTCCATCGTCTGCGCACATCGTGGCCATCACAGAAGGTTTCCTCGCCACGGTGACTCTTCTTACACGTTCTCGCCCTCACCAAGGTCCTGATCCACCAACCTAGCAGCAGAATAACGGTAGTTCTCTCGGGCCCACAGGAAGGTGCTCCAAGGTCCCCAGAGTGTGATAGCGTGCTTGTCACATTGTCCTCAGTGACGGCAGCCTGTGCGGTCAGCTCGGGAGGGCGCCAACTCCTCTGCTCTTTTCTTAAGTGGGCTCTTTCCTCTCCCTCAGGAGCCAGTCCCATCCGCAGGTGGTGTCAGACTCTCAGGGTATGGGGATCAGTTAGCTCCTGCTTTCCAAGCCATCGAATCCACTGACATCGGTGTGGTGCTTTGTTATGTCAGCCCCAGCGCTGCGGCCTGAATCTTGAACGTCCCCCAGAGATCCCAGCGTTGAAGACACCATCGTCAGCCTGTGGTGCTGTTGGGAGGTGAGCAACCTTAGTGGAGCAGGTTGGGTCACTGGGGGGGGGGTGCCTTGAAAGGGACATTGGGACCCCAGTCATTTCCTCATTTCCTAGCGACCATGGAGTGAGCAGCTTCCTCTGTCAAGTGTTCCTGTCATCATGCTGCCTTGTCATACGCTCAAAAGTCAACCATCCATGGGCTGAAATCTCCCACGCTCTGAACCCAAATAAACCTTTCCTCTTTGTACGTGATTCTCTCGGCTATGTTGTTACAGTACCAGAAAGCTGACTAACACACCCAGAAAACCAATGTGAGTCATTTCTACCATGTCCTTCCTCACCCAAAAGTTTGCTGTACCCCCATGTGTATGGTTTTGATTACACAAATGGATCATTTAGGAACGCTTTCCACACCAGGATTTCTTCCCTTTCTAATTCACTGTGGTGATCATCTCATAGTGGCCTAGGTGGCTAGGGTCCAACCGACTGCTGTCCTTATAAGAAGTGGAAATATGGACAGTGTGCTGTGGTGGGAAAGGTGCACTTCAGCCACTCTCTTAGCAATGGACATGGCAAGCTCTCGGTAGTCTCCTGGGCTCATCGATCGCCTGGGCCTTAAGTATGGTGGGGTTGGTGGAGGTCTAAGCCCAGAAAAGTCTGAGACGCTTAGACAAACAGCCATGGAACAGAACAGCATCCAGGGGAGTGTGTGGCCCTCTTGAGGTCGAAGGACTTGGGGACCCTGTCCTCTGAGCACCTCCTCTGCCCGCCTGCCCTTTGTCCTCGCCTCCTGCCACCTTGGGCCCCTGGACTCTGCAGGAGCCACCAGCAGAACCCTCACAGCTGTGCTCTGTCCCTGTGCAGGATTGAGTGGGGAGCGCCACTGAGGGAGGGCGTGCCCTGTGCATTCTCAAGCAGGGAGGTGTCACAGTGAAGGGACTGAGCGTTCTGATAGAGTGGGACAGAGTGGGATCAATGCTCCCAGGTCAAGAATTACCCTGTGGGGCTGGAGCGGAGGCTCAGCAGTTAGAGTGCTTGTCTGGCATGTGCAAGGTCCCGGGTTCAAACCCCAGCACCACATACGCAACAAGTGTGGGAGAAACAAAGGCCAGATGGAAAAATAAGTAAAATTGATTCTCATTCTCTCTCTCCCTCTCTCTTAAAAAAATAAAAATAAAAGTGTCCCTGTGAATCGGGAAACTGGAGTCGCTAGTCATGGGCACTGGTTGCACTGGGCAACATGGCGGCTGCAAGCATTAGTGAGTGAGCCAGGCTCTGCATGTGGCATGTGTAGGCATCCTAACCCTCAGGATGACCCTGTAGGAATTCTATCCCTGTCTCCCTTGGTCTGTGAAGAGAAGCCAGGCTTAGCGAGGCCAGCAGAGATCTCGGCACTCTTGCTGCTGGTGAGTGGCAGAGACAGGTTTTCAACTTAGATCTGCTTAGTCCAGGCTTCTCACCCATGCAGTGTGCCTCTGGGGACCTCTGTTTCCTTTTCTGAAAAGGAGAGGGTGGCATTTATCACTTGGGATCTCCAGTTCCTGCTCTGTTGCACCAGAATCCCTCTCTTGGAGAAACATGGGCCATTTGCAGCAAGTTGGGAAGCACTGTGGGTCATGCGTCTTCAGATGTTAAAAAACAACGAAAACAACTTGGTACGGGGTGAGAAAGTTAATAAGATAATGTTAAAAATCAAAGCTATGGTGGGATATCACCTAGTGTCCATTAGAGTGACAATCACCAAAACTGACAGCAGCGACAAAACCAGAGAACAAGTGGGAGAGGACACCGAACCCTTGTGCACACTGTTGGGGTGGACAACAAGAAGGGTCCTCAAGGAACTAAAATCAGGATTACCACATGCTCCAGGCATTACGCGCCTTCATATTTACCCGAAATGACTGGCAGCACTGTGCACAGTAGCCGAGAGGTGGCCATCTCTCAAGTGTCCACAGACAGTGGATAAAGACCACGTGTCTGTGTGCAGTGGAATATTATTCAGTCTTGAAAAGGAAGGGGATTCTGAACTTGCACACCACGAACCCCCCTTGAGGACACTGCTGAAGTGAGATGAGCCGGGCACAGAAGGGCAAACAGTGTGAGCCCACATGTGTGTGGTCCCCAGGGCCCCCAAGTTCACCAGACTGAAAGCAGAGTACTGGTGGCCAGGACCTGAGGGTGGGGACAGTGTTGCTGCCTAAAGGGGGAGGGTCTCTGTCCTGCCAAGGGCAAGTGTTCTGGGCGGGTGGCGATTGCTGGCAGCATACGTCGATAATGGACCTGATGCCACCCTTAAAGTGGTTGAGATACAAATTCTACGTGATGTGTATTTGACTAGGATTTCTACAAAGGAGAAAGAGAAGTGTAACTGTGATGGCAGTGGCTTCACTGGGACTAGCTCGGCCAGCCCCGGGAGCCACCAGGGCATTGCTTGGCTCTGGAGAGAGTGGGTCCCATCCCAGTGGCTCTGCGTGGGCCTGTAATGAGCGGTCACAGCTGAGCAGGGTGCAGCTGGGCTCAGCGCTGCCCTCGTGCCTTGTGGGACCCTGTGACATCTGCCCTGCACATACCACTTGAGGGACATGAGGACTTTGAGCAGGAGCCCTGACAGCTGGGGTGGGGGTGGCCGGAAGAGGACAACGTTCTTCAGATGGCCTTCGGGGGCCGCCGCAGCCGCCCATTCCGCTGCTTTGGAATGTGTCTGGGGACAGGGTCTCTGGGATGAGGCTATTCTTCTTTTGGAAGGGTGATGGGTTGATTTATTTCTAAATCTAACGTCGATACTTAATTTAACTGTCACATCACGACAGCGTTCAGGATAGTGCGACTTCAGGCACCGCGGGATCCAGGCACTCACAAAGCCTCTTAGGCATCTGCCGTTCTCCATCTTCAGTCCCGGCTTCTTGCTGTGCATCTCATTCCTGGGCAGTCTGTTTGTGGTGGCCCCAGAAACTCCAGCAATGGTCTCCCAGTTTCCACGTCTTCCGGGATGGTCCAACAGTTGGGCTCTTGGGGTCTAGCCTGGGTGGGGCTTCGGTCCCTGACCCACTCACTGTGCCCAGGGAGGACCACATCCACACCTACAGCTGGAGGCCAGGGAGAGCCTTCCCGGGCCACAGGGGCTGACAGGATGAGGAGGCTCCCAGAGGCAAGTCTGGGGACCAGAAGGGGAGCGACGCAAGGCAGGCTAGCAGGCGGGGTCACCACATGGGTCCATCCAGGAGTCCAAATTTTTTATTTCCTTGGTCTATCTTCATTGCAAGATGTGGGGTTACGATGTGCTGCATGCCAGGCAGGGCAGCCAGGTCAGAAGAGGCCCACAGGGAGCCCAGCTGTGCAGGAGCAGGGGTTGAGCTCCTGGGAAGGCTGCTTGACCTGCCAACATCCACCTTCCCCACTGGTTGGTCAATGGCTAAGTCAATCAGGGAAGGCCCCTCCTCCTTGCTTCTGTGATTGGTTCAGAGATGGCTCGCTGTAAGTTCAAGCCAATAAGGTGAAAGGAGAAGTTTGGTAGGGGCTTCTGAGAATATCTGTTTTGATAAGCAGAGTTCAGAAAGGAATCCTCTGTCGTTATCCATGCTTGGCCCAAGAGTGAGCAGGCAAGCAGGAAGCCTCACTGACTGCTGGCAGCTATTTTGTGACCACGAGGACAACCAGCCTTAGGAAAGGGAAGACTGAGCACCCAATGGTGCTGAGCCATTAGGCCAGTCCCCACCCTTGAGCTCACCCCACCTCAAGACCTCCTCATACACACCTTCACTTTTTAACCCCCTTTGCACAGACCTTTATTTTTTTTAAGCTAAAGGCATTTTAACTACTGTAACCTGGTCCAGAAAACGATTGATTTCTTTGTGCTTAAGAGAGCAGAACTGGAGGTGGGGAGAGCCAAGTGCGCCCTCCACAGCAGTAGCTGCCTGACAGCGAGCACTGCAGCCTTTCAAGTATCCGAGCCAAGGCTGGGGACCTAAGGAGATTCACACTATCACTGGCATCTGTTCCACCGGGACTTGCGGGCCGTCAATGTGGGATCAGGCCTGGGGCAGGGGACCGGTCCTGAGTGCCCCTCTGTACTGCAGGACAGCTGGTATAGGAGAAGCTGAGGGCCGAGTTTAACTCTTCTTGCACCATCTTCGAGAGAGCCCAGTATTGAAATTATTTCTCCCAAATCACCCACGTTTTAAGAAGGCTGTCACACTGGTGCCACGAAACACACATGACAGTCCCCGATTGAGCTTTGGGGCTAGCTGGTGATAAAACTGCGCTGTTTGTGCGTTTGGTAGGAAAGTGGGACTTTCACAAAATCAAAGCGGTTGGCCAGGCAGTGACCGTCCTGTGGGACACACAGTAGATTACCGCAAGGTCTAAGGTTCGCACTCCTGATGCGGTGAGTGCCGTCCTTGTGATGTAATTGGTGCCAAGTTCGGGGTCAGCAGCTTCCTGGCGTTGCTGTGACCATGCTGCTTTTCTGGGAGGGAGCGAGGACATCGTTTGAATCATCCCACTGGCTTTATAAACACACTGTCCTGGTCCTTTCAGGATCCCTCTGGACCTGACGTCCGAGATTTCTTCACGCGTTTTACAGATCATCAACAGCTCCCAGCCTGTGCCACCTACGTGTGACAGGAAGCCATAATTCTTCTTCTTTTCCTAAACCTGTGTTTCTGAGCTTCCAGAATCTTCAGCACCCGCCCCTTGGGCTGGTCCCTCAGGGCACTGTGAGCTCAGCCTTGGCCACCCCTGGCTATGGCCATCGTCCTTTCCCACCAAATGCCATCCTCCACCTGTTTGTGCCAGGGCTTGCTCACGCTCCTCTGTTGGGTATCAGAGCAATTTAACAGTGCAGGTGGGTTTAGCTAAACCAAGACGGAAGCAAGCAGAGACCGTGGAATATATCAGTGCTGTTCAGTGAAACGAAGAGAGAATTTGGCTCAGATTTAGCCCTTGCTGCCTTGCTGGGATGTGACTTAAACACAGAAAGATGAGTAAAAGTCAGGACTAGCTCGGGCCACGTCTGCCGGGTTGCTATTGAGCCCAAAGACGCAGGTGAGACAGCGGGCTCCTTACGTGAACGAGCGGAAGCAGCTTTCTCATTCCCAAGTCCCGCGACCTGAGCGTGCCTTGCGGCCTGGAAGTGGGGGTGGCTGTTCTCCGCTGACTGCACAGTGTCGTCACTATCCACGTGGAATTAGCTCACCCAGCCCAGAGCCTCCCAGTTCTGGAGGCCCCTGGCCTGGGCGTGTGTTCCCCTTTCTAGTCCAGAGCCGGAGGTGGATGTTTGAAGTCTCCTCCTCTTGCCGGGCATGGAGCAAACCCCAAAGCTGCCTAAGGCTTGTCCAGAGGCAGGGCTCAGTGTCCCCCAGTCCCTACGGAACCACCCATTCCTGTTATGTGGCTTAGGAGGAGACTTTTAACAACCTGAGCACTTGTCCCTGGCCACGAGCACTGGGTAGCAGAGGGCCAGGAATCACGGACTTCAGCCGTGGCCCAACTGCCAACTCTGCTCTCCGGCCGAGCGGAGCTGCTCCACACCCAATCCTGAGCTTGCTGGCGATCCGGCTGCTGGTGACATGGAGAGTTGCTCCCTCCCGAGGGTGAATTTTGTGACGAGGACCCTCTCTACAGGGTCCCCAGTCCCCTTGCAAGGTCTTTGTCTTCCCTCCTCTTGGATGGAAGAGGGGACTCATGCTCCAAAGCTGAAGTCCCCTTGTATGACAGTGGAGGCAAAGGTGGAATTCTCACCCATCCTGAAATGCCACCCCTCCATCTGTCAACTTGTAAGCATGCCATTGGAGCTGCTCTTAGAGCCAGTTGGATCACATGTGGGCCGGAATTATCCTTTCGACCTCCCTTTCCTCTGCCTGCTGGCTGGGCTTGGTCATTCCCCTAGGTTTTGCTGCTCCGTTGAAGGTAGGATGCTCGCCCTTCCCCTCTGCCTGATCAAGCCCTGGTGGTTAGTGAGGGTCTCAGGTGGTGAGGCTGGGGAAGAGGTGTGCTGTGTGGAGGCTGGGGAGAGGCAGTGCTCTGTGTGGAGGCTGGGGAGAGGCAGTGCTCTGTGTGGAGGCTGGGGAGAGGCGGTGCTCTGTTGAGGAGGAAGGCGAGAGTGAGCCTCCTGCCCTCTTCTGCCTCCAGCCGCGTTGTGTGCATTGGCCTCTGTACCTCATCTTCACATCCTCCCTGCTGTAGTGGTCATTTCTAATTTCTTCTCTTGTCAAAGACCCGTTCATGTTTTCCAGTCCCATTTTGAAGCCTAGGTCAGTAACAGGAAGGTCTCCCTTTTTAAAAGACTGTTCCCACTTTCTGTCCCTGGGCCGCTATGGCCCAGAAAGCAGATGTTCTGGGAAGCACAGCCAACTGCCTTCACCCTGCCTCCGCTGCCTCCGGCTGCCCTCCCTCCTCTCATTTCCATTGGCAGCCACTTCCCTCAGCTCACCATGAGGCACCCTGAAATGTCCCCATCAAAACCTTTAGCTCATGTAGTATGATTTCAGGTCAGGAATTGAGATGCCCCCTACATCTTCCTTCCTGCTGAGTAATGTTTTGGCTAATCTGGGTCTTCTGTTACTCCATAGGAACTTGAGACTTGCTTTTTCTGTATCCGTGAGAATGACGTTGGTATCTTGATGGGGATTGCATTGAATCTGTACAGGGCTTTGGGTAGAATGGCCATTTTGATTACATTAATTCTGTCTAACCATAAGCATGGAAAATGTTTTTCCATCTACTCAGGTCTTCTATAATTTCTTTTTTAAAAGTTTGATAGTTTTCTTTGTAGAGGTCCTTAACATCCTTTGTAAGATTGATGCCCAAGTATTTTATTGTTTTGGAGAAGATGGTAAATAGGAGAGATTTCCTGATTTCTTCTTCTGCGGACTTGTTGCTGGAGTAAAGGAAAGCTAGAGATTTACTGGAGTTGATCTTGCAGCCAGCCACTTTGCTGAAATCGCCTATAAGTTTAAGAGTTTTCTGGCCAAGGTTATTGGGTCTTCTAGGTATAGAATCATGTCATCAGCGAATAGAGATAACTTAACTTCCTCTTTTCCTATATGAATTCCTTTGATTTCCTTGTCTTGCCTGATAGCTCTGGCAAGGGTTTCAAGTACTATATTGAACAAGAGTGGGGAGAGTGGACAGCCTTGTCTTGTTCCTGAATTCAGTGGAAATGCTTTCAGTCTTTCTCCATTGAGGATAATGTTGGCTATGGGTCTGTCGTAAATGGATCTGACATAGTTAAAGTATCTTCCCTTGATCCCTATATTCTCCAGAGTTTTGAGCATAAAGTGGTGTTGAATTTTATCAAAGGCCTTTTCTGCATCAATTGAGATGATCATATGATTTTTATTTTTAATTCTGTTTAAGTGGCAAATTAAATTTACTACAGGGCCATAGTAACAAAAACAGCATGGTATTGGTATCAAAACAGAACTGAAGACCAATGGAATAGAATTGAGGATTCTGAGACAAACCCCATACCCTTAACTATCTGATATTTGATAAAGGGAGCAAAAACATAGTGTGGAAGAAAGATAGCCTGTTCAACAAATGGTGCTGGACAAATTGGACAGCCATGTGTAGACAACTGAAGCTGGATCCTTACCTTTCACTCTGCACAAAAATTAAACCAAAATGGTTCAAATATCTGGATATTAAACCAGCAACTTTAAATTTACTTGAAAAAGAAGTAGGATCAGCACTACAGGACATACGGGACAGTGCCACCTTCCTTAACAAAACTCCCATGGCACAAGCAGTAAGGTCAAGAATAAATGAATGGGATGCAATTAAACCAAAAAGCTTTTGCACAGCTAGAGAACTGGTCAAGAGTGTCAAGAGAGACCCAACAGAATGGGAGAAAACCTTTGCCTGCTACATCTCGGACAGAGGGCTAATATCCAGAATATACAAAGAACTGAAAAAACTAAACACCAAAACCACAAATAATTCAATCAATAAAATGGGCTACAGAACTAAGAAGAAACTTGTCAGCAGAGGAAGTGCAGAAAGCCCATAAATATATGAGAAAATGCTCTACATCATTAGCTATAAGGGAAATGCAAATCACAACTTCAATGAGATACCACCTCACTCCTGTTAGAGTGGCAAAAATGAAAAATACAAACAACGACAGATGCTGGAGGGGCTGTGGGAAAAGGGGAACACTGTCACACTGCTGGTGGGACTGCAAACTGGTTCAGCCACTATGGAAAGCAGTGTGGAGAATCCTCAAAACATTAGGGCTGGAACCACCTTATGACCCAGCTATCCTACTCCTGGGTATTTTCCTGGAGGAGTTAGAATAAGCATACTACAGAGATACAGCTTCATCAATGTTTATAGCAGCTCAGTTTACTATAGCTAGACTATGGAACCAACCCAGATGCCCCTCACTCGACGAGAGGATTAAAAAACTTTGGTACATATATACAATGGAATTCTACTTGGCCATTAGAGAAGATGATATTATGGCTTTTGCAGCCAAATGGATGGAGATGGAAAGAATTATGCTAAGTGAAGTATCCCAATCTCAGAGACTCAAGGGATGAATGTTTTCTCTCATTTGTGGAAGCTAGAATACAACCGGAAGCAGTATGTTAGATGGCTAAGCTAATAATAATCTCAACATGCATGAATTTTTACACAAATGGGGAACCTTGCCTAGGATACCTGGAGATGTAGGGAGGGGAAGGACATCTAGTAGACTGGAGGGAGGGAGTATGGGGGAATCAACTCAGAGGGAAAACTCCGACCTCCATGAGAAGTCCATTTAACACAGGGGCTCTTTTGGGGGAAACATGGAACCATGGGGAACCCAAGGGGGGAAACCATGGAATGGCATCTGCCTTACCTTGCTATGTGATTATACATTTGTTCTTGATTGTTTGATAATGATTTCCCCCTTAATTGTAAGTCCATATTCAACTAATAAAAAAATAGCAATAATACTCTCCACAGAAAAATAAATAAATGTTGAAACAAAAAAAAATCCTTTACATTGACATTTTTTTTTTAGAAGTATATAGAGATACAGTTGAGGGGGAAACATATCAAAACAGTAGCAATCAATGTATATAAACTTTGTTATCCAGGGGTAATGCCAAAACATGGATGACCACCTTGGGTTTTACCTGTTGCAGTTTCCCCCAGAAGAACTCATGTGTTAAATGGGTATCTCGTGGAGGAATGACCTCGGCTTCTGGGATGGTTCCCCCATCTTCCCAATCTCCAGACTCCTATGAGTTCTTCATATTCCCT
>PVKS010008570.1:0-67725 GCA_004027875.1 Aplodontia rufa | reverse complement strand
TGAAGGTCGGAGATCTCCTTCTGAGTTGATTACCCCATACTCCTTCCTTCCAGGTTTCAACATATTTTTCCTATTCCCTCCCCCCTCCCTGCTCCCCTTCTTACATCTCCAGGTATCCTAGGTAATGTTCCGCCTGTTTTGTGTAAAAATTCATACGTTTTGAGGTTATTATTAGCTTAGCCATCTAACATACTGTTTCCAGTTATATTCTAGCTTCTACAAATGAGAGAAAACATTCGGCCTTTGAGTCTCTGAGATTGGGATACTTCACTTAGCATAATTTTTTCCATCTCCATCCATATGGCTGCAAAAGCCATGATATCATTTTCTGTAATGGCTAAGTAGTATTCCATTGCATATATGTACCAAAGTTTTTAAATCCACTCGTTTTGTGAGGGGCATCTAGGTTGGTTCCACAATCCAGCTATAATAAATTGAGCTGCTATAAACACTGATGAAGCCGTATCTCTATAATATGCTGATTCTAACTCTTTTGGGAAAATACCCAGGAGTGGGATAGCTGGGTCATAATGTGGCTCCAGCCCTAATTTGTTTTTATAAAGAGAGAGAGAGACAGTGAAAGAGAGAGAGAGAGAAAGAGAAAAGCAATTTTATTTAGTTTTTCATTTGGCTTACATCGCTCCAACATTTTGTTGTGTACCTGGTGCTGGGGTTCGAACACACATCCTTGCACATGCCAGGCAAGCCCCAGAACCACGGAGCCACCACTCCAGCCCCCAAAGTAAAGTTTTTAAAGAAAAAAACCTGCTTATTTAAAATAAGAATGAATCACTGAATCTTCCCTCTTACCGTGCCTCCCTCCTTTAGTTTTCATAAAGAACGTGATAACACATACTATGGGTGTGATAGCACATGCCTGTAATCCAAGCTATTTGGGAGGATGAAACACAAAGATTACAACTAAAGCCAACCCCAGCAACTTAGTGAGGTCCTAAGCAACTTAACCAGACTCTATCTGAAAATAAAAAATAAAAGGACTAGTATTTTATTCAGCTTTTTTGATACTGTGACTAAAACACTTGACAAGAACAATTTTAAGGAGGAATAGCTTATGTGGGGGCTCACGGTTTTAGAGGTCTCAGTCCATAGAAGGCCAGTTTCATTTCTTAGGGCTTGAGTGAGGCAGAATATCACAGTGGAAGTGTGTGGTGGTGGGAAGTGACTCGCAGCATGATCAGCAGAGAAAGACTCTATTCACCAGACACAAAATATATACCCCAAAGACTTCCTCCTCCAACCACACCCTACCCTCCTTCAGTTACCATTCAGTAAATCCCTATCAGAAATTTAATTCATTGATTGGTTTAAGCATCCTGTAACCCAATCATTTCTCCTCTACGCCTCATTGCACTGTTTCACATTTGAGATTTTGGGGACACTTAGCATCCAAATCATAACAGCTGGGGATGTGGCTCAGTGATTACACATCTCTAAATTCAATCCCTGGTCCAAAAAAAAAAAAAAGGTTAGAAAAGAAAAGAAATAGAAAAAAGAAAAGAAGGTGAATAGTGTTAATCCTCATGCTAATTTGGAAAACATGCAAAATAAGAATAACCAAAATTTTCTTGAAAATAGAAAGGTATTCTGTGCCCCAAAAGTTCTCAAGTCATGAACTAAAAAATACATCCCTTTATATCCAAAACCTTGACAGAGTATATCTCTTGTTAGATTAATGTGATATATTCAAGCTTTCTTCTTACCACTTGCCATGTTGCAAATCTGTTGACTTTATTTTTCCTTTCCCACCACACACGCATTCCTTCAGCCTTGTCCCTATTCTCAGTTGTCATTTTATTTATGACAGAGCAACATAAGCTCACTCAATAGTGCAGATTAAAATGCCACAGGGCAAAACCACAAACTCTTTACTTATCAGAAGGTAATATACTTGGCAGATTATCCTCAGGGCAAGAGAAAACTTTTCTCTGTGTTCTATAAGGTGCTGGCCACCATCAACAAATTTTTCTTTTTCTGTGCTCTGTACACACATTAAGCAGCTTGTTGCACTCAAAGAACTGCTGCTTTGCTGTTCCCTTTATTTATGCCTCTTCTCATTTGGATTAATCCTTCTCCTTCAGATATCCATGTGGATTTTGCTTCCTGTCAGATGACCCTATCCAGAGCCTATTGCACTGACTCCAATGTAAACTTTATCAGCTAAAAAATAATGACCTCCTTCTGTCAAGGAATTATCAACTTCTCAGAATAAGCACAACTTGCTCAGTGTGGTGTCACACACAGATAATTCCAGGAACTGGGGAGATTGAGGAAGGATGAACACAAATTCAAGAACAGCCTCAGCAAATTAGTAAGGTCCTAAGCAGCTTAGTGAGTAAAAGATAAAAAGGACTGGGTACATTGTTCAGTAGTAAAGTATCTCTGGGTTCATTCTCCAGTAGTCCCTTTCTCCCCTTCCCCTCCCCCCCAAAAAAGAAAAGAAACACACACACACCCACACACACACACACCCCTAAATCATCTCTGTCTCTCTAGGGTTCTCATTTTTTTGGCTGATTTTACATGCTGAAGGAGAAAACAAATCCATGATCTAAATCTATGATTTGCCCAAAGAGTTGTAGAAGCAATTACTAAGAAGCACATTCAAGATTTCACCTGGAAGTCTTTAGTCTTATTTCAGAAATGTCTGGAAGGATTTCTTGATTTCCAATATGTAAGACAGTGGAAAAAGAAAGAAAGATTTCCAAAAGCAGAACTTTTGGGCTCAGTAGCAAAACAAGTTTGAGGTAACCTTGACATAGAGAAAGAAACAGAAAAAAAAAAAACTAATCCAAATTAAACAAATAGATAACAAAGCATTGATAATCCTCCAAAACAAAAAGAAACCAAACTGTGAAAGAAAAAAAAAAAGAGGAAGAGATAGTAGTTGGAGTTACACCGTGTAGGTAAAAATACTGAACATCATGACTCAGTAGGTTCTGAGGCCATTGGTTTACTAAGGAATTATGTAGTCATCGTCATAATTATGACTGAAATATAAACAAAAATACCATGATGAATAGTACTTATTACTCATCCATGTAGCAAAGTTCTTAGAGAATAAGCATCATGCTCTCTACATAGTAAGATTAAATTGAAAGAAATTAGTGAGTTGCTCAAGGCAACCTGTATTGAGGTTCTCTTGAGGAACAGAGACAAAAGATAGCTGTATGTATGATTATAAAAGGGGGCTTTTCTTAGGGTGGCTTACACAATACGATACTGGATAGCCTCACAATGGCCCTCTGCAAGCTGGAGAGCTGGAGGAACCAATAGCTGCTGTCCAACAAGCTGAAGCCTCAGAACTACAGGGACCAATGACACAGTCCCAGTCTGAGATTGAATCCTGGGAACTCCCTGCGGAATCGATAAAGAATTTAGAGTCTGACATCCCCTGGCAACGGTGGCAGTAAGAGACACACTGCTCAAGGTGACTTCATCTTGTACCTGCTGCAATTCCCTCCTTCTTCCTTTTGTTCCGTCTGGGCCCACAGCCTACTGGGCAGTGCCACCTACTTTCAGGACACGTTTTGCCCCTCAGTTTTCTGTCCCACATGCCAGTCATCTCTGGAAGCACCCTCATAGGCCCACTCAGAAGCTTCTTAAACCTGTCCATTTCTCAATCCAATCAACTTGGCATACTGGATTAAACACGGCACCACCAAACTAGGTATTTTGAGGCTATGATTTTGACATACTTTCCTGATTATAAATCTATACTTTTTTTTAAACAAGCACACCCTCCTGGTATAAATTTTAGATATCTTTTCTGTACAGAAATGAGAAAATGTGTCATTCTAATGTATTAATTCTAATGAAAAAATTAGAAAATATGTAGAAAAAATCTTGCATATAGAGTCAGGGTTCAGAAATAAGAGTTACAGTAGTCAGAGAAAGCATATAATTAGCTACACCTGTGTGTGCATACCTCTATTCTAGATCATGATCATGAATTAATAGGAAATTAATTACCTTAGAGAAATATGAAAGTTCATAGCAACATTATATGGAATATAATTTAGAGGTTCAAATAAAACTTTTCATAGAAATGTCACAAAAGGGTTAAACATGAAGTGGTATAAAACAATATTTCTAACCATTTCTACTTCATTTTGGCACTCCCTTCTGAACCTTGCACATTTTATTTCTTTCTTATATTGAGTGACTTTTCAAGTGGTCCTGCCGTGAGCCAGTAGAATTACTAAGAGGTTTCTGATTTCATAGCTATTTTTTATTATATTTGGAAGCTGGTCTTAAGTAGAGCTAAAACTCCAGGGCCACTATTTTAGAGTAGTAAAGATTGACATCTAAATTATGATCTAAAGAAAGTACCAGGCCATATCTTTCATTGAATGTAAAAAGGAGTAAAAAATGGATTTGTCTCTGAAAATGTTGGCTATTTGACATCTTTGAGAAATTTTCAAGCATGTTAAATTCCAAATCTCAGCAATGAAAATGTAATAGACATTTGGCTTATGTCTGTAACTCTTAGTTAATTCCCAGTTAAAATTCCTTAAATCTAGTACTAAATGGCTCACTCTTGTACTGAGGGAAATATGGTTGTGAGTGATTTCTAAAGTAGTTATTTTAGGTATTAGCAGTAGTCTTTGGTAAGGCTTAATAAATATCATAATTTGTTGAAAAAACAAGAGAGAGAAGACATCTGTCATTGACTCCCAGGTATCAGTTACAGAACCAGGAATTTTTTTATTCCACTCAAGTCTCTAAGTAAAGTAGTATGAGTTGAATGTTCTATTTCCCTTTTGCAGTGAATGGAGTCAGAGAAGCTAGGAAACATATCTACAGTGATTTTGGTAGGAAGAACCATTCTCTGTGCTTAGAAGGAGTTTCTTACCACCACCCCCTTTGTAAGTTCTTTTTATTTATCCTTCAAAATGGTGTTTAAACAGTATTTATAAGAATATTCATCCTTAATCCTCACTCTCCTATATGACAGAGATTTCCCACCTCTGTATTTCCCTAAATCCTTGCATGTTCATTTTAGCATTTATGCCATATCAGGTCTGATGAATCAAACAAGCACCTGTCTTTTTTTGATGTTGTTCTTTTATTTTTTTTTTAATTTTTTTTTGTTCTGAACATTGAACCTAGGGGCATATTACCACTGAACTACTTCATAAGTCCTTTTTATTTTTTTAATTTTTAAACTCACTAAGTTACTGAGGGCCTTGCTATGTTGCTAAGGCTGGCCTCAAATTTGCAATCCTCCTACTTCAGCCTTCTGAGTCGCTGGACTTATAGGCATGTGTTATCACATTTGACCTATAATGCTATTTTTTTAAGCAGGTAGGAAAGGTTGCTGCATAAAGTGGCATAACTAAAGGTCAGATAGGTCTATGTAACATTTAAGGCCATGCATTTTATGGTGAGAAGGCCAAAGTTATACCATGGAGGAATTGTTCCAAATACCAATAAAGCAAATAGGCATTGGATACCATCACATGGGAGATTTACTTGTCTGAGTTTAGAATAAGTTTTATGTGTCTGTGCTTACAGACAGCTATTCATTATAAGGCAACATTCATGTTTAATCTAAAAGTTTTTCTCCTAAAACCCAAGGTCTCACCCATTTATGTGGTCGTAGAGTTGAAATTAACTCTGAACTGGTTAAAACTGGGCTGAGAAAATGAAAAAGCAAGAAAATGAGCACCTTCCCACCCTTGCTGCACAAGTTGGGTCTTTGGACTTGCACTTCTAACTTGACTCTTAGTTTTGAAGGCATGAAAAGTAATGAAACATTGCCTTAAAACCCACATATCTCAAAATTGATTCAAAACTCATGATACAATTATTTTAGGATACCTGTACAATTACGATTATTTTCATATAGACTATCAACTGTTAATTTGCTGAAATTATTACCACCACTGTCATGAGGAAGGGATAGAGTAACATCGTTCTAAGGGTAGATGCTCATCATCAAGCTATAAACAAAAGTGCAATTTGAGGAAAGCCCAGAGTGTGTATGGATTAGGTCAGCAAAAAACAGTATGGACTGCCCTCAGCATGTACTGACTAGATTCAGATTGCAGAAACATGAAAAGACTAGTATGAGCATTGACCAGCATACTAGTATTACAAGGGCATCTAGCAAGGAATCAGATCTGTGCTCTACTTCTAAGTCAGGTGCTTCCCCACATTGTCTTGTTAACTGCTTTCTTTTTCTTTTTTTTTTCTTTCTTCTTTCTTTCTTTCTTTTAAGAGAGAAAGACAGTGAGAAAGAGAGAGAGAGACAGAAAGAATCAATTTTTATTGAGTTTTTCATGTAGCTTTCATTGCTCTGACACTCAGTGGTGTACATGGGTGCTGGGGTTCGAACCCTTGTACTTGCACATGCTGGACAAGCATCATAACCACCGAGCCACCACTACATTCTGCTAACTGGTTTCTTAAAAGGCTGATGATGTGTCGTATTTCTTTTGAATCTGTATATGAAGTTGGAACATAGAGCAGGACATGGAGAATAGATATTGACTAGCCCATGCATTCCAGTAGCACAACAATATTATCAAAATCTAACATGTATAGAAAATAACCCAGCCAGAGATGCTATATGCTGCATATTTCCTCCAACTTTCAGAGAATTTTAGTGAGATTATTATTATCTTAATTTTACAGTAATTACTATTCCAAAGGTAGGTTAAGTGGGCTTCTCAATTTGACACAAGTAGCATGGAATAAGGTCAGAACTTAGAATTCAGTCTCTTCCTTTGAAGTCTGTGATATGGACCCTAATGTTTTTAGCTACCTTTGCTTGCTACCTTCAAATGACCATTGTACGAAATGATTGGGTTTCAAGGGACATAACACCATCTTGACCAATGTGTAGTACTAACATAAGCATTGCACGTACTGTATGAAAATACAGAATTTGTGTATACGTAGTTTTTGTTGGAGATGAAGATAATTTTGATGATTCTATTACCAGGCTTCAGTAACTCAGCTTGGAAAGTCTAACATCTTTGAATCTGGATAGGTTTCCGTGGTAATAGGAGAATGACTTTAAGTTTCTGTATTTCTTCACTTACTATTCAGTTGGGGTTGTGAAGTGACATTCCATTCTTCTCCAACTCAAGTGTCACAGAGGAAGCTTTCACACACACACACACACACACACACACTCTCTCTCTCTCTCTCTCACACACACACACACACACACACTCTCTCTCTCTCTCTCTCTCTCTCTCACACACACACACACACACACTCTCACACACACACACACTCTCACCCTTCATGTTCAGGGACACTTCTGTTGTACATTCATTTAAGCCCAATCATTAGCCAATCCTATTGTCATCCAGCTGTTTTTGCATGTTACATGCTGGGAAAATAACTGAAATTGTTCCCATTAAAGAGGCATCACTAGCACATTGCTTCATAGTTCCTGGTAGTATTAATTACTAATTTTTTAAAAATGTCACTTACTCTGCTTGTTATCATAGTAGCCTAGTGTGACTATTCTTCTTTTCCTAGAATAGTACAGGTGTTTATCTTGTTCTTGTATTAATACTAATACTAAAATAGCTTTCTCTCGCAAAAGAGCCCTGATATGGTCACCCTAAATCATAAAATCTCAGTACTCTGACAATTGTGAAGATTACACATTCAATATTGGCCTTCATTAATCATGAGGAACAACACAGAAGAGAGACTGACTTCAGAGACAAGATATCCTTTTCTGAGTTTTTCTCTGGTTCATGAAGAACAAAACAATATTCTTTAGGTAGTCTGTGAGCTTTCTTTCTTCATAATCAACACTGATAGTATTGTCCCTCTCTGCTTCTGTTATCTCAATTGTAATATATAATCTTAGACATTATCATTCTAATGTATAATAAAGATTATAGCTCCAACCTCTCAGCCTGTCATTTGACAATACAGCATGTAATGCATTCAGAAATATTTTAAATATGAAACTAAACAAAAGAAGCATGCAGATATAAAATGACTACATGTAAAAATGTCTTTGGCACTTTATTTGCAATTAACATACTTCTAAATATACCTAGCACAAGTCTGTATGCAATTTAAAAAATGTAATTGGTAGAATTTTATTTTCCATAAATAGGTATTGATTTAGTTTTTTAATTTCCAAGAGTCTACAATTACAATCAGTTTCTTTATATAGTAAGAGTTCATAAAATATGCCCTTTAATTAAACATATTAGAGCTTTGACAAAACTGTTCAAAAACGGCAATTATCCATTTTTATAATGTGTTTAAGGGTTTTGTTTTTCAGCTCTTTCTGTTAAAGCATGTGGATACAACTATATGTAGACTTTTTTTGGGTCATCATGGAACTTCCATTTTAATCAAGAGTTAATCTTTTTGTGTTGATTAAAATGTCCTTTTATTCTTGAAACTAGGGTAAAATGAACAGAACACAGAGGTGTGGAAATGGATTTATAAACCAAAACCTTGGCACCATTGATCAGTGAAACAGTTTATTATTTTATAATGAAAAGACACTATCGCTAATAGTTCAAACAATTCTTCCATTCTCATGTTATTTTCTCTTTTTTGTAATAGTAAATACAACGTTGTTATCTTTGGACAGAATGACAGCTTCAGGCAAAAGGTACAACTCCAGGGACTAGCACTTTAATTTAAAAAGCCAAGAGCAAAAAGCACAGGAGGAAATCAGAAGCGACAAGTCTGGAGACAAAAGCTGCTTTTCACAATCAAAAGTTGGACAAGGAGTCCCTGCCAGGTCTCAAGCAGACTCCAGAGGTTGAACTGTTAGGAGTTAAGGCAGAGGCAGCAGGAACAGACGTTAGAAGCCTCTGCAGTGAGGAGCTGAGGATATTCAGCATGGAATGATAGTATTTCCAGAGGAGGTACGTAGTGGGCACAAAGGAAGATCCGACACGCTCTGTGTAAGAATCTACATCTTTTGCTTTATTTGCAGGCATCATAACCTAAGCAATGGGTTTGTCCCTTGGTGAGTATAAAGACTTTAACAATGACCAGGACCTAAAGAGTGAAGAAAGGTTTATTATGCGTAGCAAGAAAGGATCATATAGGAAATAATTCTCAAATGGGTGTCTCCTTGAACAAGAAAAGGAAGGGAAACATTCACATAGGAAGGACAAGTCATTATGAGTAGAGGTGACACATTCCTGAGCATGCTTAGTTTCAGGTTATACATGATAGGCAGGGACACCTTTAAGCTGATATTTGTTATTATAAAGATCAAAGGTTACTTTAGGTCACCTAAAAAGAATCAATCACAATGACTCCACAATTTTGGCTGGTTCCATATGAGTTTATGTGGACAGTCTTATCTAAAAGAAAAAACAACTTTGAACAAACTTTATTAATCACTTAAATGGGTTTCAAGCCCTTCCCCCACCTTATAAACCTAGTTCATTGTCTTAGGTTAACAATTGTGTATTTATAATATAAACACACACACACATGCACGCACAAACACACACATATAAACATACATTAGTGTTTTCCATTTCAGCATTGATAAGCAATGTCTGAGCATCTACTAAGTGGTAAATGCAGGAGAAAGATAGAGATTCAGATGCAGTGATGTTGTAATCCAAAGCTAAACATTCTTTCCAACTGTGAGACAGATAATTTCAGGACCAACAAAATACTCAAATGCATGAGATATTAACACTGAACCACAAATTCTTGAAAGCATTTGCTTGATCGTTAATGATATCCTTGTTGTCTCAGCACCTAGCAAAAGTTAGACAGCATTCACTCATATTTCTTGAATTAAATAACTGAAGTATATAAAAAAGAAGTATGTGAATTACTTGGGGGAGTTTATAGGAGGCTCAATGTAATATTATGTAAAGATGATGTTTTAGTCAGCTTCTTTGCTGCTGTGACCAAAGGACCCAACAAAAACATTTTGAGAGGCGTGAAAATTTGTCTTGGTGCTCATGGTTTCTCAGTTCATAGAGGACCTACTCCATTGCTCTGGTCCCTGGTGAGGCAGAATATCATTGCCAAGGAAAGAAGCTTAGTACATGGCAACAAGGAAGGGGAGAGAGAGAGAGAGAAAGAGAGAGAGACAGAGAGAGAGAGAGAGCTCTGCTTACTAGGTGCGAACTATAAACCCCAAAGAAATGTCCTCAGTTTCCCATCTCCTCTAGCCACACCCTCCCTGCCTACTGATACCACCCAGCTAATCGCTTCAAGTGATTATCCCACTGAGCAGGTTAAGGCTCTCCTAACCCAATCATTTTACCTCTAAACCTCCTTACATTGTCTCACACATGAGCTATTGAGCTGTTGGGGGAAATATTACACCTAAACATAACAGACTGTGACTCAACTTATTATTAAAGATGTCTACATTGACTAAGTGTAAAAGAACGTGATTTAGTTTCAGTGGAGACAAACCAATGTGTAGTTACATGAAATTTGTTCTAAGTGTGCTTCAAACTAATCTAAAGGAAAATGACAAATAATGTTAATGAAGGGAAAGAGGGGGTTTTCTTGGTGGTGGTGTTGATGATGTTAACAAAATTCTCAGCACTTAGAATTCCTATTGTTTTCACTAACTGTGTTAAACTTTTCACGAAGTTTGGTAAGATTCATTTATCTTCATAAAAATCCAATAAAGTTAATGCAATTCCCAGAACAAATTGTCAGTATTTTAAAAGCCTGGAGGAGAATCTCAATAAAGTTACATGGGTTAAATAAAATAACATCTTTCATATTTTGGGGAAGAAGTGATATCAATTCAGTATGGAAACCCTGGTTATTTATCTCATGGTAATTAAATGTTCTGAATGATATATGTACATGGTTTTGAAAAATAAGAATGGAGAAAAATAGACATTGATTTAAAATGTAGTTTATTTGCTTGACAGAGATAAAACATGGGTTTATAAAATGGTAATAAAATATCTTTAGTGGTAAAACAATTGCAAAAAAATGTACATAAATTCAATTCATTACCTTGTCCCAAACTTTAAGTGACTTGGTTAAGAAAGCCTTCATAGATAAACAGAATTCTGAGCCCTATGCCTGTTGACTGGAATCAAATTCTTCTGGCCTTTAGATTACACCACTGGTACATATGGTCTCTTTTGCCCCATTTCTTAAATAAAGGTATACTTGCAGGTCATTTTTTATGAGCTACTCAGAGAATTAAATTAATTTTTAGTTAATAACTGAAATAAGGAGATCTGCAACATGTGCACTATTTTTGGTTATAAATTAAAGTAGCAGAGAGCACTGACAAATATTCAGTATCTTTACTTTGAAATCCAGCTCTCCTCTCTCCTCCCTTACATAAAATTGATTCTTCCTTACAGAAGCCTGGTTCTGACCACGTAGAAGATTTACCCAGTAACTATAATATATGACTCATTGCCTCAAGGAATGTAAAACTAACTAATGTGACTTGTATTACATTTAATTAATAATATTAAAATTTTAGTGCAGTTTACAGAAAAGTTGGACAAATAGTACAGAGGTTTCTTATCTCCTTCTCAATGTACATTTTTCCCATTGCTAGCATCTTTCAGTAGTTGGTATATTTGTTATAGATCACATTTATATATTTATTATTTACTTATGTTCTAAGTTCATGAATGTGAATGATAGATAACATGTATCTCCCATCATAGTACCATGCAGAATTGTTTTATTACCCTCTTAAAATCCTCATCATTCAACTTATTCTTTTTCTTTCTTCTTCCCACCAAAATCTTGGCAACCACTGATCCTTTTATTGCTTCTATATTTCTGGCTTTTCCAGAATATTATATATGTGCCGTTATGCATTATGTAACTTTTTAAGAATCATTTCTTTCTTTTATATGTGATTGAGGATTTTCCATGATTTAAATATCATTTTACATATTGATGAACAGTAGTCCATTGAATGGGTATACCAGAATTTGTTTATCCATTCACCTACTAAATTATTTCTGTGTTGTTTTAAGTTTCTTGAAATTAAGAATAAAAAACAAAATTTTGAAACAATTAGAAGAAAACATGGGGGAAACACTTCAAGATATACGCACAGGAAGCTTTTTCCTAAATAAACAACATTAACTTGGGAAGTAAAAGCAAGAACTGACAAATAGGATTATTTCAGTTAAAACCTCTCTGCCTAGCAAATAAAACAATCAGTAGAGAGAAGAGGGGATCTGAAGAATGGAAGAAGAATCTCTGCCAGCTATTCATCTAACATGATTAATATCCAGATTATATAAAGAACTCCGAACACCTTAGGTCAAAGTAAGAGTGCAATAATAAAACTAGCAAAAGACCTGAACAGATACTTCAAGAGCAAAGAAAATGGTCAACAAATACATGCAAAAGTGTTCGCTGTCTTTAGGCATCAGGAAATGGGAATCCAAACTACCTTGAGGTTACACTTTTCCTCAGTTAGAAAACAAACATCAAAACAAACAAGCAAACATGGAGAGGATTTGGAGAAAAAGAAATCTTATACGCTGTTGGTTGGAATGCAAACTAGAACAGCCTCTGTGGAAAACAGTACAGGAATTCCTCAAAAACAATTAAAATAGAAAACCATATGATCCAGCTATAACACTCCTGGGTGTACACCCAATGGAAATGAAACATACAGAAAAGTGAAGTGCCTACTTAGGTTTATCATAGCACTGCTGACAATAGCCAAGTCATGGGGATCAAGCTAGGTACCCATCAATACCTGAAGGGATAAATGGATTCATGCCATGTATACACAACGGAATATTATTCATGCATAAAGAAGAATAAGATCATGTCTTTTCCATGAAAATGGAGTGATCTAGAGGTGTTCATGTTAAGTGAAATAAGTCAGACACATTTTCTTTCATATACAGACAAAACACACGCACACACACACACACACACACACAGACATTTAAAACAAGACTTTAAAGTACAAAAGCTAATACAGAAGGAGAAAGGGACCATGAATTTGGGGGTGAAATGGGGAGAGAAGGGAAAGGTAACAGAGAAGGCAGAGGTATTTTAAAATGATGCATATTTATATGAAAGTCTCACAATGAATAATTTGTACAATTAATACGAGTTCATATTTATAATGAAAGAATATAAACAAAACGATATAAATTTTCATGTGCAGTTTATTGATTAGACAAAAATTTTCAGCATTAAATGCCAGACAGCACTCTCACTGTACCTTTTTTCTTTTGTTTTGTTTTGGGTTATGTTTGTAGTAACAGGGTTTGAACTCGGGCATGCTATAAACTGAGCCACATCCCCAGTCCTTTTTGCTTTTTATTTTGAGAGAGGGTCACACTTAGTTGCTTAGAGAGACTATCTTGGAGTTCACAGTCGTCCTGTCCCAGTCTCCCTAATCCCTGGGATTACAGATGTGCACCACCAAGCCTGCCTGGTTTATCACTGTACCTTGTATTAAGACAATGTTTAGTTTTGTAAGAAGCGACCGCAGCATTTTTCATTCTCACCAGCAAGGAAAGAGCATTCCTGCTGCTCGAAACACTTGGTGTCATTTAGTGTTGTCAGCGTGTGGACAGCAGCTGTTAATAGTTGCGCAGTTGAGGTGCTGGTGTGGTGGCTCTGCAGTTGGAGCGCTTGCCTGGCATGTATGAAGACCCAGGTTTGAATCCCAGCACCACTCACACGACTAAGTGTCAGAGAAACAAAAGCCAGATGAAAAAATAAAGTAGGCACTGTCTTTTTGCAGTTGTCTCATGATAAATAATGTTAAAAAAAGTTGAGTGTCTTTTCGTATGTTCACCTGTCCTCCTCTGGGGCCTTGAGGAGGTTTCTGTTCACTTCTTTTGCCGTCTTGACTTGGACTGCTTACTTTCTTTTTTTTATTTTTCAAAGAAAGAGGGACAGGAGAGAGAGAGAAAGAGAGAGAGAGAGAGAGAGAGAGAGAATCAGTTTTGTTTAGTTTTTCATGTGGCTTTCATTGCTGTGACTTCATTGTGTACATGGTGCTGGGGTTCAAGCCAGCGCACTCCTGCATGTCAGGCAAGCACTGTAACCACTGAGCATTTGCTTCAGCCCCAACTGCTCACTTTTTTATTATCAATTTTTAAGAGTTCTTTTTACATGTCAAAAAGACTGGTCTGGGGATATGGCTCAAAAAAAAAAAAAGAACTAAAATTTATTCAAATATGATTCCCTTAAGGCACATGGACTGAAATCTTTGACTAGTTCTCACTACCTATTTTTAATAATTTTACCCATTTAAAAAAATACAGCTTATACTTCTACATTTGGGTTAATTTTTGTATGCAATTTGAGATTCTGATCAAGATTTATTATTTTGCCTATGGATAGCCAATTGCTATAGCATCATTGTTTGAAAAGGTTATTTTTCCTTCACTGAACTGCTTCTGTGCCTTTATCAAAAATCTTGCATTGCTTAATTTTTTGTTTCTCTATTCTATTCCAAAGATCCTATGTGTCTATCTTTCGACTAATACCACTTGGTCTTGATTACTGCTGCTATAGAGCAAGTATCAAAATCAGATGGACTGATTCTTCCTCTATTTTTTTTTCAAAATCAATTTGGCTATTCTAATCTCTTTATATTTTTCACATATATATTTAAGTAATATTTACTATGTGAAAGAAATTTTTGCTGAAATTTTTACAGGAATCCCTTTTAACCTATGTGTCAATTTGGGGAGAACTGACATCTTTTTCTGCTAAGTCTTCCAACCCACAATGTGGCATGCTTCTGCTTTTCTTCTCATCTTCTTTAATTTTTTATTAGCTTTTTAGAGTTTAAAGAAAGACTGTACATGTTTTGCTATATTTTTATCTGAGTATTTGGGTGTTTTAGTGAGAAAAAATTATATTTATTTTAATTCCAGTGAATACATCTTCATTGTCCTAGAGATAGAATTGCTATATGAATGTTTGTCATGTTTACCATAACATTATCAATCTCAATTTTAATTCCAGAGTTTTGGGGAGATTCTTTAGAATGTTTTATGCACATGACCATGTGATATGCAAATGCAGTTTAATTCCTTTCTTTCCAATTAGTATGACTTTTATTTCCATTTCTTGTTAGCTTCACTGTTTAGAATTTCTAGCACTCTACTAAATAATAATGATTAAACGTTTATGTCCTGTTCCTGAACACCACTGGGCATACAGTTAACTTAATTTTTCATTAAAGACACTCCTTATCAAGTAGTGGAAGTTCCTCTATTTTTCCATTTCCAATGAACCCTTTTTTATCCAGAATGGGTATTGAATTTTGTCCGATGCTATTTTTACACCCATTAACATGATAATATGAGTTTTCACTTTTAGCCTATTGAATATTGAGCCATACCCATGTCCTGGGAATAAATCCTACTTAATGGTTTTGTACAATCTCTTTCACATATTTACAAATCCCATTTTTTAAATGTGTAAGAATTTTTCCTTCTACATAACTTAGCAATATTAGCCCTAATTTTTTTTTTATTTTGTACCATTTTTGTTTAGGTCTGCTATCAGTGTAGCTTCATAAAATGAACTGGAATTATTCTCTTCTACTTTCTGGAGGATATTGTGTAGAATTGGTGTTAATTTTTCTTTAACATTTGTTAGAATTCTCTAGCGAAACCATCTGGGCATGGAGATTTCTATTTTGGGTGATTTAATTTTAAATCCAATTTCCTTAATAGAGATAGAACTATTCAAACTATCCACTTCATATCTTCATATTGGGTGAGTTATGGTCATTTGCGTGGGTTTTGTTTTTTATTCGGAATTGGTCAATTTCATCCAAGTTGTCAAATTTAGGCAGAGTTCTCAGAATGTTCTTTATTATCTGTATGTGGCCAGCAAATTAGTTGAGATATCCCTTGCTATTTCAGATGCTGGTAATTTATCTCCACATTTTTTTAAATCAGACTTGCTGAAGATATGTCAATTTTATTAACTTTTCTCAGGCATTTCTTTTTATTTCATTATTTTTTCTATTTATATTACTTTAAGTATCATTGATTCTAGATCATATCTTATTACATTTTTCCTATTTTCTTTTGTATTTATTCTTTTTCTTCATTGTAATTTATGAGCTGGAATACTAAATTGAGTTTTTTCCCCTTTCTTAAATGTTTGAATTTAATGCTCTACATTTCCCTCTTGGCAGTGTTTTAAGTGTGTCCAACACATTTTAGTATGCTGTATTTTCATATTCATTCAACTCAATGTACTTTTTTATTCCTTTGATTTTTCTTCTCTGACCCAAAGTAATTCATATTTCATTGAGAACCTAAAAAGAATATGCATTCTAAAACAGGCAAAGTGGCACATATCTGTAATCTCAGTGACGCAGGGGGTTGAATCACGAGAATTACAAATTGGAGACCAGACTGGGCAACTTAGCAAGACCCTGTCTCAAAATAAGAAAAATGAAAAAGGTTGGGGATGGAACTTGGTGATAGACTTCCCTGGATTCGATCCTCATAATAGGAAAATAATATATGCTCCATTGTTTTGTGGAGTTTTAACTAAATGTCAGTGAGGTCCTGAGGGTTGATGATATTGTTCAGTCCTTTTATAATTTTACTACCTTTTTTTCTACGTGTTCTATTGGTTATTGAATTAGGTATGCTGAAATTTTAGCTGTCTTTGTGGATTTGCATATTACTACTTTTGGTTTCATTCATCGTTGCTTTCTCCACATTTCTGGTCTGCTCAGTCATTAGGTGCACACATGTTTAGGACTGCTATATCTTCTTAGTGGATGGACCCATGTATCATTGTATAGTGTCACTCTCTGACCCTGTCTCTTTGTTTTATGCCCTATATTCTTCTGTATACAATGTTAATATAGGCACTCCTCATTTTCTTTGATTAGTGTATGCATGTTACGTCTCACCTCTGACTTCCAAACCACATATATTATTGTATATCAACTGATATTTTGGACATAGTACTTAGTTGAGTCTTCTATTTTCATCTACTTTGTCAATCTTTATCTTTTAATTGATGTGTGTATGCCATTTTCATGTAATCTAATTGTTGATATATAAGGGCTTGAAGCTACACTTTCATCTTTTGATCTATCCATTCATTTTGCTTTTATTTGTATGTTTTATTGTTCCTGCTTTCTTGTGGATGATGGTCAAATTTTTCAGATTTATTTTGATGTTTCTATAGTATTACAAATTTCCTGCTTTTTTAGTACTTGCTTAAGGTATTACATACCACAAATACACACACACACACACACACACACACACAACCTTACAGTAGTCTATTGGTATTATTTTACCAAAGTGCACTGTACAAACATTACCTACCTTTATATATTTTTATCCTCATTTCATTTTTAATATGCTCTTCTTAGATATTTTCTCTACATATATTTAGAACCATATCATAGCATTATGATTTTTCATCTGTCAAATATCATGTAAGAAAGTGAAGAGAAGAATAGATAATTTGTTATGGTTTAGATATGTGTACCCCAAAAGCTCATGTGTGAGACAAAGGCAAGAGGGTTTAAAGATGAAGCAATTGAGTTATGAGAGTCTTAACCCAATCAGGGAATTAATCCCCTGAAAGACTGACTGGTAACTATATAATGGCAGGGGTGTCTGAAGGAGGTGGGTCATTGGGAGCATGCCTTTGGGGTATATATTTGTTAAGCTAAGCTTAGTGTCTCTCTCTCTCTTTCTCTCTCTCCTTCCTGGTGACTTGTCTTGAGCTACTTTCACCTACCACACACTTCTGCCATGATGTCCAGTCTCATCTCAAGCCCCAAGAAATGGAGCCAGCAGCCTATGGACTGAGACCTCTGAAACTGTGAACCCCCAAATAAACTTTTCATCCTCTAAGAATGTTCTTGACAGATCCTTTAATCACAGCAGTGAAAATGCTGACTAAAACAGAAACCTGTATTTGTTATTATTTATTAAGTTTGTTTTTCCTTTTCTTCTTTATTTCCCTTTTATTTAGAGAATTTCCTTTTATCTGTTCTTTTAATCTCCATCCACAAGGCCACATGCTCTTAGTTTTTCTGCATCTCCTAGTATCTTGATATTTCCTTTATTCCGGAAGGATAGTTTTGCTGTGTAGAGCTAAGTATACAGTTCTCCTCTTTCAGTACTTGAAAAACGTCATGTCTCATCCTTCTAACCTGCATGATTTCCTATGAACAACGATCCATTGTTAGAATTGCTTTCCCCTGTAGGTAAGGTCTCTTACTGCTTTCATGATTTTTCTTTGTTTCTGTTACTTACAAGTTGGACTGCAAAGTTTATTAGTGTGGATTTCTCTGTAGTTTTACTGTTTTGTATTTGTTTTCCCTCTTTATTCTTTTGGTTTGTGTTTCTTCTGAGATTAGGGAAGCTTCAGGCCTTATTTCCTTGAATACTTTTTCATTTCCACCTTCTTATTCCTCTTCTTCTGGGAAACCAAAGGCAGGAATTTCCCATCTTTCACACAGTTCTACTTGCCACTAATAATACTTTATTTTGATTTTTGTCTGGGAAGTTTCTGTTGGGTACAGAAGGATGTTTCTATGGTTTTATCTTTGCTGATTATTTCTCCTATCTCCTCCATTCTACTTAAGAGCCCTTTCATTGAAAATTTTTAATATTTAATTTTGTACCTTATATTTTTAAATTTAAAACTTGATTATTTTTTATATATTTTATTTCTTTGCTTGGACATTTTATTTATTTCTATTTGTTTGTCATAACTTTCTTTATTTTAATTCTTTATCTGATTCCCCACTTGGCTGCTGGTGACACTGACCTCATGGGTAGATGGGAGCCCATCATCACATCTGAAAAAGGATAAATATCTTGAGTCTCCACTGGACTTTTTGTAAAGTGTGTAGAGGTGAAAGAGATAGGTTTTGAGCTCTTCTTCCTGAGTTCCATATTTATTTTCTAAAAGTTTTATTTTTTCACATAACTCTCATCAATTTTGGGGTTGAAAACAGACTTTTGTGGGTTTTTTTCATCTTTGACCATAGGTGTTTTGGGTTTATGGCGTATTCTTCTCCAAATTTTCCATATGCAAAATAAATTAACAACCAGGGAATTTACCATCACATCATTACTTGGGTACTGAGTTTGCTAGATGGGTTGAATTCTTCTCACAATTCAGGGTTATTACATTTGTTTATATATAATCCCCAGAGTTCTTAGTTGTACTTAGTGGAAAGATAGGCAAAGTATATCTACACTGTCCTCCAGAAAGTATAACTCATTGATTTATCTAATTTATTTTATGTATAAGGTCTGGGTTCATTAGCACAATTTTTACTTGTTAGTGTTAGAAACAGTTCTGCAGATACACATTATAATCTCTGGCCTCAAGAAGATATGTGATGAGTTCCATTAACAGATGATGAAAACATCATTTGAATTATAGTAAGTCTCCACCTCCAGTGGGAGAATAATTGACTACTTACACCTGTCATCCTCTGACATTGGAAATGGGCAGACTTCTAAGAAGCCATATCGCAAATGGGTTCCACAATCTGCATGATGGAATCAGTAAACTCCAGTTTTAAAGTGATGCATATCCTTACCAGCCCAGCATAGGCAATATAGTTGTTAAAAACATGTTTCATTAACCAGTCTCTCAAGGACTGAATATTTGAATTTGAATTTCCTTTGATAAACCCTGGGATCAGCTTAACTCACTTTCCCACACCCCTCCTCTTTAAGGACACACATATACACACAGAGAGGATACCAAAATAATACAATTTCTATATTCAAGCAGAAGAAAATAAGTTATGATAAATAGAGTTGAGGAAGTAAAGTGGAGATGTGTTCAAAGAATGTCTATGTTGTTCAATTTATGAAATTATTGAGAGAGGGAAAATGATGACAAGTTCACCATTTTCTGGCAAATGTTGTAAATTTTCATTTCCTCCACACACATCAGCTCAAATGATTTGTTGGAAAGAGCATCTAGTTTTGATAGAAATCTCTACCCCCTCACAAAAACATTTAATTCAGAGTGATTTACAAAGTGAAATAGACTCTACATATTTATCAACTTGCTAAAATGTACAATTAGTCACTTTTTATATAAAATGAATACTTTAATAATAATAGATTAAATTTGTTAGACTTTTACGGCATCCTCTCTATCATTTATCTTGGTCATTCGTCCGCAAGCTAATTATCAGCATGGTGAATACAGGTCCATTATACCAAGTCATACTTTGAAGAAGTTCTCACTGGATCATCCACTCCTTTACTTTTAGTTGCGTCTAGAGATCACTTCATATGTTTTACATTTTCTTTCATTCTCTGCTTTCCCTTTCCTATCATCAGAAATAATTTAATAACAGAACTCATGTATTTAATTCCATTATTGAAGACTCAGCACTAATAGCTTGTGAATGATATATATGCAGCACATAAGCAAGGTTCCTCTGAGGGAGAGTTTAAAATCCATTATTTTCTAATGTCTCCAAATTGACAGACATTCTATGCCAAAAAATTGAAAAAATAAAAGAAAATTAAATGCCAGCTATATCATGGAACTCAATGGGAAGCCTGCTGGCAGCGGAGTTACATGTCTCTGTGCTATCATTATGTTTTATTTAAGACAAATTTACCACAAACTATATTTCTGACAAGAGTGAATGAAAATTAAAAGTTGTTTTTTTTTTAAAGAGTGAGAGAGAGAAGGACAGAATCAACTTTATTTAGTTTTTCATTGGGTTTTTGTTGCTCCAACACTTAGTTGTATATGTGGTGCTGGGGTTCAAACCCAGGTCCTCGCATTTGCCAGGCAAGCATGATACCACTGAGCCATGACTCCAGCCCATAATATAGATTTTTTTTGAATGATGACTTATTGTGAACACTGGCAATAAATGAAAACTGGTTATTGGTGCGCACTTATATCAGTCTGTTTTAGTCTGTTTGAGTTGCTATAAAAAAATACCACAAATAAAATGGCTTACAAACATCTAGTTCTCACAGTGGTGGAGGAGAGGGATTCCAGGATGAAGATGCCAGCAGATGCTGTTCCTGTTGAAGGCCCTTTCCTCATAGACAAGACCTTCTTGATGTGTCCTCAGGAGGTGGAACGAGAAAAGGAGCTTCCAGGCCCATTTTACTAACACCACCCATGAGTGCTCCTCCTGCCTGATCTACTCTCCTCTCAAAGTCCCAGCTTCTATTATCACATTGAGGGTTTGAATTTCAACATATGGATTTTGGGAGAATACAAACATTCACCTGCACAGTCTTGTGAGGAAACTACCACTTCACAGAGATTGCTCTGTCTTTCATCCTTGAGAAGGACCTCAGAAGATAGTCTCTTGCAAACTGGGCATGGTTGTACAAATCTGTAATCCCAGTGATTTGGGAGACTGAGGCAGAAGGATTGTAAGTTTGGGAATCGCTTGGATCTCATAAAGAGAACCTGTCTCAAAATAAATAATAAAATGAACTAAGGATATAAAAAGTGGGAGAGTGACCCAAGTTCAATACTCAGTTAAAAAGAAAAAGAAAAGAAAAGAAGATAATCTCTTGTCGTATGCCTTTTTCATAGATAATATATTTACATGTACTTCATTTCCTACAGAATAGCCCTCTTTATAACAGATAAACCAACACAGAGCTGCACTGAAGAAAAACTAATCACCTCCTTAAGAGCTCCAGCTTTACAGGTGTATTTGAGAATCAGGAATGAGAACAGAATTTTTTTCAAAAAATTAAAGAATTAATTTAGAATGTTTCTGTTGGAGGGCTCTTTATCAAGTAGGACGAACTAAGTCTGGGTTTTAAATGGGACGTACAATGGTGGCATGAAAGAGTATAGAAATAAATTGAACCTGGATAAAAGTCATTGATAAAAAAACAGTAGATAATAGTTGATGTACAATAATAAAAACTAACATTTACTGGAAATTTAACATATGAATCCATCTTAATCTTCACTGCAAGAAAAAGAGGAACAAGTTTGCAGGGCAAATAAGTGGCAGGTGGTCAAGAGTTTTGACACACAATTGGAGAGCCTTGCTGAAAATGTTTGGGCTTAACTAAGGGTTTGCGAAAGTGACTATAAAACTCTAGTGGCCATGGAAACCAGTGTGGCTTCCTTTTTTCTCACTTCCTATAGTGCAGAGATCAAACTAAGAAGTGTTCTACCATTAAGCTGCACTCCCCTTCCTTCAATTTCTATTTTTGACTGCATTTTAAGGAGATTAGATACCATTCTTCCAGGAATTAGATTTTTTAAATGATATTTAAAAATGTAGTAAATTTGAAGATAAAACTAGTACCATATGAAGCCTGGATTCTAACCGCTAGTTCCTGCACACAGGAAACTGAATTTGATCATTGAAGTAATTCATATAACTGGAAGAATGGAATCATCCTAAAGTGTGATTAGCAGTCAAATAAAAGAAAAAATATTGGGTACCTAGAATATTTTGCAAATAGATGGGTAGAATATAATCATGAAAAATATAGCAAATACTGTGCATTTCACCTTTCAAGTTCTGAGATATCGTTCCAAAGAACTGACAAAGTAAACAAGAATGTTAACCTTCCAAAAGTCAGGAAAGACGTGGCATCTTTCAGCCCCATGATGCTGATGGATTTATTCCCATAAATGTAGTTTGGAAATATTTGGTAATTATTTCAAGTTATATGAAAGGGATATAATATTAACATGATAGAATGCTTCATAAAAAATCAAGAAATCTCGGATATTTTATTAAACACAGTACAATAAAATTTCAAATAAATATATGGTAGTTATCAGGGTTAGAAATAAAATCTGATTATTTTATAATATATGTTGATTTCAGCAATATCGATTTTGTCTTATTTGTATTAGGCTTTTGAAGTTATGCATTACCCATGCAGGTTACTGTTTATGTTGGCATATTTATATCTTTTCTTGTAGTTATATAATTGGTTTTATTTTTATTATGTCACATTCTTGTTGTGAATTTTTTTGTTTTTAACTGTTGGTCTTATTTTATCATGCATTATCCATCCAGGGGCTTTAAATTAGTTCTTACTGTCTAGACAGAAAGAGGAACAGCCACTGGCAAATGCGGTTTGCACATTTTTCTTGCTTCTCATGTAGTTTCTTGTACGTTCCTTTGCCAGATCTGGAGTCAGCTAATGGTAACTGAGCACCCAGTCTGTGCCTCTATCACAGGGGCACTCTCCAACAGAGATAAGCCTTTAAGGTCAATATTTTGTAAAAGAGATGCTAAAATTCATCCTGTAGCAAGAAATTTGAAATCAAGAGCTTTGAGGGAAACAGAGGTGAAGATAGTAAATCTAGACCAGTTGTAAGAGCTAAAAAAAAAAAAATCAAACAAACAACAAAAAGAAAATGACCTCATCCACAAACCCGTGCAGGAGCTGCAACCAAGGGGACTCCTGAGTAAACCCTCCAGCCTTAGAGCTTTCAGTTACTTGCTTTTAGTTGACTGTTAACAGGTACACATATTGGAGGTCCTTCAGCTCAGCAATGTATTATTAGTCTCCACTAGCTTTGCTGTATTTGCACCTCTGATGTGAGTGTCCTGATGACTATCGTCACCTCGGTTACTTCTCAGGGACATGATGGCTGCTTTTATTGAAACCACTGACCCTTCTCTTGGACCTACACAGGTGTCTGAAGGGGTCCTTTCTGATATCATGGGGCCCCTTACTGTGCCCTCACATCACACTAATGATGCTATTCTCTGAACATGTGCCCTATAAAGAATTGTGGAGATTGGTTACAGCACAATTCCTTACCCACAATCACATCCCCATTCCTAAGGTCATTTTGCTTCTTTTTGACTACAGGTACACAAACCATTGATTACTTTAACACTAATCACATGTCCCCCCTCCTTGGATGACTTTGCTTCTTTATCCCATAAATATCCGTAAGCCTTATCCTTGGGGAGGTGGATTTGATATTATTCTCCTATATCTACACACTTGGGCACCTTATAAAACTCTTCATTTCCACAATTAGCAAAGTGTACAGCAGGCAACAAGGACTGGTCGGACAGCAGAACATTGAAAAGCTCTCTTTCTATGTCCTATATCTCAGATACATTATCATGCACTACAAGTGACCAAATACTACAAAGAATGGTTCTATAATGAATTTATATTTTCTTTCACAAAGCTGATAAATATTGCCAGTCACACTTGGTAAAAAGAAACAAAAGTGCTTCTTCTCATGGTACGTAGGTCCTTCTAACTTTTATTTTCCTACCTGTGCTCTTACCATTTGTTAAAATGGTGTGTGTGTGTGTTGTTTTGTTGTTGCTGTCTGCTCAATTACTTTTTTCCTTAAATTAATAATACTTTACTGAAAAAATCATCAAGATTTTTTATTTCCTTAGTCCTCTTTCATCACATGCCTAAATTGATCAATGTCTCCATAAAAGACTCAGCAAACCTTGAGGGCCTCAAAGATGCAAATTTTCATTTTGTAGTTTGACTATTTTTATCTTCTTTGGTCTGAGCATACGGGATGTGCAGGAAGGTGGGATACATAAGTACTCCTTTGGGTAAGAATAAATTGTTAATGGAGGTTGCATAAGTAAAAACTTCAAAATAAAAATCAGGGAATATCATCACAATAGAACAGTTCACGAATAGACATAGCAGTAACCCAATAAGAACCAGCACTTTATGTCATGCCACATTTTAGATGTTGTAAAGAGTTGTCGCAGTTGGACTTTGTCATTCTTCATTTCCCCATGATAACAAATAAGGGAAAAGTAGCAGTTTAGGGCCAGCAAGAAAGAGGGATGGTCAAGCCAAGCCCAGCACATATCCAAGTTGGGATGAAAGAAAATCCGAAAAGGTGATAATGTAATTTGCTGAGATAAGTGATGAACTCAGCTCTGGGTCACAAAGAAGGGAAGGACATCATAGATGACTAGGCTGAACCACCGAAGGCCGATGTGGCATTCCCTGGCCATACTGCTTAATTCCACAGCTCTTGCTCCAAGGTGTACATCCTTTCTCCAGGGGAAGAGAAAGTAGAGCTCCATCCTCTTGCCCTCTCACCCAGGAGATGTCCTTTCATTCCTGAGGTACCACATTTAAGGTTCCTTTGTCACAGTAGGATAATCTCCTCATGGATTCCTGAACACACTCTGTGGTTGAAGATGTTAAATTTCACAGAGATTTGTGATTGTCCAGGTTCACTTACGTATAAGTTGATTTTAATCAAGTTTAGTTTCTTGACTCAAAATCTCTTTCCTGTTTATACAAAATGAATCAGAAAAATGACAACAAAATGTTATGAGTTTAACCTCTAAAAATTACTTCTTTTGATACAGTATCTCAATTATCTTTTTAAAAAAATTGGTTCATTATAGCTGTACATAGTGGTGGGATTTGTTGTTACATATTAGGCATGTACACAATATAACAATACAATTTGGCCAATATTCCTCCCCAGCACTTCCTCCCTCTCTCCTCTCCTCCCACTCCTTGGTCCCTTTCCTTTATTCTGTTGATCTCTCTGTACTTTTCATGAGATGCCTCCTCTTTCTTTTCCTTTTTCCACTCTAGCTTCCACATGTAAAGGAAAAAAATATAATGCTTGACATTCTCAGTTTGGCTAATTTTGCTTAACACAATGTTCTCAAGTACCATCAATAAAATTGTTCTTTTGTTCCTTATTTTATTACCCACATTCCATTTTTTTCCCTTCCTCTAAGTGGAAGGAAAATAGTACATAGTTCTGGTCTATGTACTATGGATTCTGATATAACCAGAACTCTTCTGAATAACACATTGGAAGAAACCTTCTTTCTTCCATTTATCAAGCACTTACTGTGCAACAATTGTGCCAGACCTCAAATCCATTGTCTTATATTGTTTTCAACAAAAAATCTGTTAAAGGTTGTTTTCCTACTTTTAAAGAAAGATAATAAGTACAATTAAGTAATTGGGAACTTTCAAAGCCTGTAAGTAAGTGGTGATGCCTGGATTTAAATCTAATTCTGTCTGAGTTAAATTCTATGCTCTTCTACTTAAAATTTATGCTCTTAATCATTATAGCTTCTTTCTTAATAAATTATGTGAAATTAACCCCTCTTTATGTTACAGATTCATAAATCTACAGACTTATCTATGAAACTTCCTCATTTTCTATAATCCTTTCTTGTGGTACTCTAATAATTTTAATTAATTATCTGTTGAATATTTGTCTAAGGTCCATCTCTCACTAGACTGAACATTTTATGAAGACAAGGACTTGACCACACTGCTCACCTCTGCATCTTGCATCCCAGGCATTGCCTGGCCTGTAATTCATCTTACCACATTCAGTTTAAGAAAAGCAGTACATGTATGAAAAAACTCTAGACAAGGAGTCTTTCTTGTTTATTTGGTTTTAGATTTGGTTTGTCTGTTCCATCGCTTTTATTGCTCTATTTAGTTTTCATCCTATCTTTTCATATTCTTAACCTTACTTTCTCCAGAGCCTTTACACCCTTTTCTGCCTTCATCTTGGCCTTGAAAGGTTGTTCTATTAGTCTGCATTAATGGTACATCTTAGCCCTTGGCTTCCTAGCAAACTTGATCAATGACATCCCATCACATGACAGGAGAGGAAAAAACTGATGACAAGAGAGATCAGATGATTTATTACCAATGTTCCTGCTTCTCAGGACTATGTGTTCCTCTATCAAAGGTCATAACTGGAGGGCTGGACAGTGGCTCAGCGATTATTGCTCTTGCCTGCCATGTGCACAGAGATGGGTTTGTACCCCAGCACCATGTATACAACAAAGTGTTGGAAAAATAAAGCCTACATGAAAAACCAAATAAAATTGATTCTCTCTTTCTCATTGTCCCTCTCTTTCTTTAAAAAAAAAATGTCATAGCTGGAGCCAGCAGCCACCCTCCCCTGAGGAGGTATACTCCAACTGAGTTCCTGCAACCAATCTAGATTGGTTTCCTAGGGCTGCCATAACAAAATATAACTTCTTAAACCAATGAAAAATCACATGTCCGTTCTGGAAGCTACAAGTCTAAAAGCAAGATATCAGCAGGGTCATGTGCCCTCTGAAGCCTTAACAGAGGATCTTTTTTTCCTCCTCCTCATTTCTGATTCCCCAGGCATTTCATTCTGTGGTTTGGCTTGTAGATTCATAACTCCAGTTTCTGCCTGCAGTGTCACATGGTGTTCTTCCTGTGTCCCTGTCTCCCTAAGTCTTGCTCTCTTTACATAGCCATCTTTTTATAACAATATCATCTATAATGAATTAAGTTCCACCTATTCCAATATATCTGAACTAACTACATCTGCAATCACCCTATTTCTGATGGGGTCACACTCTTACTAAGGATTACCTTTTCTTTTTTATTTTATAAGAGAGAAAAAGAGAGTCAATTTTTTATTTGTTTTTCCATCTGATTCTTCTTCCTGTTCCACTCAGTTGTGTATGTGGGGCTGGGGTTTGAACCCTGGTCCTCATGCATGCCAGGCAAGCACTCCACCACTGAGCCACTGCTTCAGCCCCTAGGTTTTCAACATGTCTTTTTTGTGGGACACAATTCAATTCATAATACAGTCTTGCCCTTTACTTCTACGGACTGCTCTGTGTTAACAGTCACCTGCTACTGTGCACCCACAGGTGCTTTGCTAATTTTTGTTTTCCCCTAATTTCACCTTTGTTTTTTATATCTTTAACCGACCTGTAATTATCTTAGCTATATCTCTTGCATGTGCCTTCTGTTTTGTACCAGGGCCTTTACCGTGGTAAACTCTGCTTGCATCTTCCCCAAATTGATTACAGTTTATATGAGATTTTCCAAGAGTTGGGATGTTCAAGCCTTAGAAGTTTGGGGAAAAGAAAAAAAATAGTAAAAAGCTTTAAAAATATATGGATTAGGACCTAGTTAAAGGTTTTAAAAAATAGATATCGTTAATATGAAAGAACATTGTACAGAGCTCTTTGATTTGACCTTCAGGAGTAACAAAGTTGTAGTAAGGGAAGCAGGTGACATCATTGAAGTTGGTTGTAGCAAACACTTTTATTGAAGTGTGTAGCCTGTCCTTTAGATATCAGCTCTAATGGAAACTGACAGGAACTAGTAGAAAGGGTGAAGTCAAAATTTCAAAGCCATTTGTGAATTATAAATAAAGCATAACACCATATATTGAATTGTCACTACAAATCCCTTGCTTAGTGGTGATAAGAAAATCTGTACCTGGTTTAAAGTTTAATGTGGCCATCACTCAGCAAAAGTCAGGTTAGGTCACTTTATGAAGTGATTACAGGAATGGATGTGCTAAAACACATCCACATTTGGATTCGTTCCTTGGTAACCCTTTTCACATATTTTTACTTCACTTGTCTTCACTATACAAACACCAGTTTATGAATTGTCAACTATCACTTTCAGGTGATGAAAATTATCCATTTAGGTTATGACATCTGTTATGAACAACATAATCTAGAATTGTGGCTTTAGTTAACCTAAAAGTATGGGTACATTTATGCATGTGTGTGTGTGTGTGTGTGTGTGTGTGTGTGTGTGTTGCTACAGATTTATCAGCCTCCCTAAATGCAGATATCTTCTGATATGAGTGAAAAATTACTGAAGTCTCTGTTAGAATAACCCTGAGAAACTACACCATACTTTCCGTATGCAGAGACCAAATTAGTTCATTATTCCTGCTTAAGGGTCCACAAATTTTCATTTTACTTTAATGCATTTCTTAGAACAAATAATGTGAATGTATTCTGACTGAAGTAATTTCTATTGAAAATATCAGAAAAACAATATTAGCAAATGAAATAGTTGGCTTATTCATAGAATTTTAAGTCACCAATATCACTGATTTGCCTGTCTTCTCATCAGTGTGCACCTATAATAAATGGATACTCTGGGATTTCAGTGTCCAATTTGGTCTTTTAAATATAACAAACATTTGTAATATGGTAAAATAGGTCAGTTCCTGAAACTTAAAGAGATGTGGGTCTTAGCCCTAGTTCTGACTTACATTGAATAATTCCATACCATGTTAGAATTTGCTTTCTCTTTGAGGGCATCTGTGTGTTTCTTCCATCTGTAGAGTGTGAATATTGTTCTATGGAACCTTTTGCTTATCCAGTTCTGTCAATGTGCAATTCTCTGAGATGTGGAAGTATGAGGAAAAATCTTCCATGTCGTATGGCATGGGTCATTATTTATATAAATTACTCTTTTAGATACTACATAAAAATGACAAGGCTATTTCCCATTAGTTCATTAAGATGACTGTGTAGGTGGTCTGCACAAATAAAATTCTTGTCCATGTTGCTATTCTTAAAGGTGTGCATAATTGCCTAGTCTCTGACTTATGTTAAGAGAAAGTATGACAAAGAGCTAATATTGGGAGTATGTGAGAAACATTCTGTATTAGAAAACTTCTAACATGGCAGCCAATGATCCCACCTCCTCCTATTCATGCTCCTGCATAATCCCTTTCCATTGCATGTAGGCCAAACCTAGCAACTTGCTTGTAATAAACAAAACATAGAAAAAGTGTTGCCACTTCCAAGGTTAAGTTTATAAAGACTGATTTCCATTTTAGCTAACCATTCTATCTTTCTTGTATTTTTGTCCTTATTATATTTTGTTTTATTTTATTTTTTGATACTGGGGTTTAAATCTTGAACCCGGGGTGCTTTTCTTCTGAGACTACATTCCCAGTCTCTTTTGGTTATCATTTTGAGAAAGGACATCACTAAGTTACTGAGGGTCCCCCTAAGTCGTTGAGGCTCACTCAAACTTGCAATCCTCCTGACTCAGCCTCCCAAGTGTCTGGAAATACAGGTGTGTGCCATCATGCCCAGTTTTTCTGGTCTTTCTTTTATTTTTGCTCTGATAATGCATGCTGTTGCCTTATTAGATGCCCTATTAAGAGGTCCATGTAACAAAGAATTGTAGGTCACATTTGGCTAAGTAGCCAGCAAAAAGCAGAACTCTTCGTGTAACAGCTCACGAAGAACTAAAACTTTCCCAGCAATCACGTATATGATCATGAAAGACATATTTACCCAGGTAAACTTTGTGACTTCTACAGTTGCAGGCTCTACAACCAGTGAGGACTCTAAAGCAATGAACCCAACTGTGTCATGCTAGAATTCCTAAACTACAGAAACTGAGAAAATAAATATCATTCTTTTAAACAGTTACATGTTGGGATAAGTTCTTATATGGCAATAATCAGTATGCTTTCCCTTTTACATAAAGGGTGAATGCCAAATCAGGGATTGCATTTAGGTTCTGCTTTCTGGGGGAACAGATAAATCATAATGACAACCTAAGTAATGATTACAAGGGAGAAAGGTAGGTGTCCATTTTTCTTGGAAGAATTCCTAAATAGAAAAAAATAATTCAGAAGTCCCAGAATTAGAAAAATAGAAGGCATATACATAGGTCCTCACCTGTCCTTCAAAGTAGTCTTGCATCTGGTTCTATGCCTACTTGCTTATTATAATCTAGTACACTTGTCTTCCTCCAGTTTCTCTGACAGGTCATACTCTTTCTTTTCTCTGGGACTGTCTCTGATATGTATCTGCCTGGGATGTTCTTTTTACATACCCCATGATGCTGGCCTTTTCCTTTTCTCTGTTTCTCAGAATAATTACCACCTCTATGAGCATTTATTCAAAGTAGTTTGTTCTCTTTTTCTTTCTACCTAAGTCCCTTCTTTTTTTTTTCTAACTAGATATAAGTTATTTAAAATTTGTTTTCTTTTCTATCTACTAGAAAATAAACTCCAGGGATTAGAGTGTGGGTCTCTTTTCTTATTCTCCAGCACCTAATTCACATGTCTGAAACAATATTGGTAGCAATGAGTCTAGTATGGGAGGGAAGAAGAAAAGAGGAAGAGGGGAACACTCATCACAAGTATGTATCCAAGTTCAAGATCAATATAAATGCAGATGTAATACAGCACACACATCAGTGTATAAAAGACAGGCTATTTTCTTCTGAGTATGTTTTAGAATTTATAGTTCTTCAATAAATCATCAATCTTTTAGTCATACTTGAAAAATATTTTTTTTTTATAAAAGTGGAACTAGATCTAACATTGTTGCTTAACAAAGGTAGAAAATAGTAGTGGAATGAAAGAAAGAAAGAGTCCACATATAATTCATCATATTTCAATTATGGAGTTATACTTGTGGTTTTGGGCTGCCACTATTTGATAATACTGAATAATGCTTAACTTTGATGATGATCTAACTTAGCTATAAAATAGGAAGAAAGAATATGTTGACAACATGAAACCTTCTTAATGTAAGACACTTTATTATCTTATATAGTTCTCCATTGTACAATTTTATTTCATTTTAAGCTTTATAAATTTATACTGTATCATTATTTAAGGGCTGTGTTTACCTGAAACCACCTGATAGCAAGTTTCCTGCAAGAACAAGTGTGGTAGATTATTAAATGTCCCAAGTTTTCTTTACCCTATGCATCAAGCCTCTGTGATATATCAGTTGTCACCCCAGCCTGGCCCTGAGTTTAGCCATGTGATGTGCTTTGACCCAGGCAATGTTACCAGATGTGGCATCATAAGCAAAGGCTCAAAACAACTCCCACCTTGGGTCTTGCTCTCACTTTTAGAATGCTGCCACCAACAAATGGAAGATGGCCATGGCCAGCCTGCTGGGCTGAATAAGGAGAGTCCCATAAAACCCAGCAACGGGCCAACCACAGATGCAAACATAGCCCATTGAACTGAAGAAATGGGCAAGGATAGAAGTCTCTAGGATATTTCCACTGAACACCCAAGATGCATGAGAAATAAATGCTGTGTGCCACCGAAGATTTGGGAAGTCCTCTTACACAGTGTTACCTAACTGGTATATCAGCAAACATGCATTTCAAGGGGAAATTATATGCTATGTTTTAATGCAATGAAAAATCATCATTTCGGGTTATGAGCATTCAGTTTGTGACTCTATGAAATCACTCCGTGACATTGGAATTTTGGTTTTTATTGTTCAGTCATGGAAGAGATTGAAGCAAAATTTAAGACCTACATTTTACAAAGCTACTACATCTGAAATACAATGAGGAATAAATGACCACACCCATCTAATTTCTTGAATGATCTAAGTTAGCAAGGAAGTTTTAAAATGTGGTTAAAAAAAAGGAAGGCAGAAAGTGAAAATGATAATTTGGGAAGTTAATTTTAGACTTTAAAATTTCTGAATTTAGAAAGAGTTTTGGCTTATTATTACATTTTATTATATGTTTAAATATTTTTGGTTGCTTATATGTTATGAGAAAAAGATAAGAACATACTTGCTGGTGTCCTCTCATTGATGTGTATTATATGCATAGATCACCTCAGTTAATTTATTTATTTGTGCTTACACTTATCTCTCTACCAATGGGCTATAAATTCCTCTGGTGTAAGAATTGTGTCCCTTTCATTTAAGTATTTCCCAATAAATGGCACCTAACTCATAGCAGAACACAAGCACTGTTAGGCATGCAGAACAAAATTCAACTGAAGAGCTATGGAAACAAACATCTGTATGTAGAAGTGCACAGAATCATGACGTAAGAGCACATGGTTAAAGCATAACAAGAGCCTTTTATTACTAAACATGGCTATTATTATGATGTCCCCTCAGATAACAGGATGGAACATGATAAAGTATTTTAGTATCTGCAAACATTTGGTGCATAAGTTAATTAAAATATATTTTTTATACTAAGACACATATTGAGGTTTTAGCAAAGACGATGATTGTCTCAGTTTGATGATAAGGTTCAATAACTAAAATAATAATAGAAGATAAGCATGGATGAATTATGCTATTAAAGTTTAATATTAGCATTCAGATTTGATATTTACAATAACATTTAATATTAATAACTATATTATTTCAATGGAAGAGACTGTGACATCCTAATATACTGTGACTTTTTTAAAGGGGGAGGGAAAGAAAAATAATTATTTTTTATCTGTTTTTTTTTTTAATTTCTCTGACACTTAGTTGTATATGTGGTGCTTGGGTTTGAACCTGGGTCCTCGTGCATACCAGGCAAGAGCTCCAACTGCTGAGTGTCCACCCCAACCCCTGCTGTGGCCTAAAATTCCAAATCATTTTTTCTCCAAAGCTCTAAATTTCATCCCATTGCTAATTATTTTACATAAGCTTAATTAAAGGTTTGTAGAAAAGTGGATGCAAGAGGGGACTGGAACAGTGGCTCAGTGGTAAAGGCACTTGCCTGACATGCACAAGGATGTGGGTTCAAACCATAGCACCATGGGTGTAATATATACAATGAAGTGTTGGAGCAATGAAAGACACATGGGAAACTAAATAAATTGATTCTCTCTCTCTCTCTCTCTGTCTTGAAAAAAAAAAAAAAGAAAAGTGGATGCATGAGTCAAATAATGCCTGTTTATAAAAGTAAACCTGAGCTACTTTCAATTTTGATAGCATCACTGCATTAGTCAGCTTTTGGTAATTGACAAATTACCGGCGAAAATCAACTTAAAAGAGGAAAGATTTATTTTGGGTCATGGTGTCAGAAGTTTCAGCTCATGAGCATTTGTTCTCTTGTTTTTGGCCCATGGTGAGACAGAGCATCATGGTGGGGAGCATGTGGTGGAGTGAAGATGCTCCCCTCCTGGGGACTGGGAAGCAGAATGGGAGAGAGGAAGGGGCCACGGAATATATACTTCCCCTAGCTAAGCCCCACCTCCTGAGTTTCTACCACCTCGCAGTAATGCCACTGGGTTATGAATCCATCAGTCATCCGGAAAGCCTCATCAGAGCCTCCTGACTCCATTACTTCCCCAAAGTCCTACTTCTAAACATTGTTGCATTACCAAGCCTTCAACAAGAAGCCCTCGGGGGATATTCCAAATCCAAACCATAACAATCATGAATGCAAAACATAGCCAAATTATGTGTTAGAGAAACTGATAGTTTCTCTAAGACATCAAGCCACAGAACATTTCAAAGTCTCATCTCCTAACTCTATTTCTAAGTACATCAATGGGTGTCCATTTTTTAATTTCTACTTATTTTATCAACAAATACTTCTATCATTATTTCTTTACCTTTGTGGCTTTAAAAACCAAATCTACATTTTATCCACAATAAGCCCAAAGATGCAGTGAGATATACTCATAGTAATTGCCCTAGTAGAAGTTATAAGCAAGTTCACTGTTCATCTACAACAGTGACATACAGAGTTCTGTTACATTTGCTCAAGTATTGAGAACATTTCTTAGGAATGCACTTACTTTTAAGCTTAAGTTTGAAGAATTGTTAGGATGGACTGAGCCTTCTCCAGATATTTATGTAGAGATGCTAACATTTAGTGTGATATTAGGTTGTGGGGCCTGTGGAAGGTAATTAGGTCCTGAGGGCAGAGCTCCTGTGAATGGGATTTATGCCTTTGTATAAGATTGCCAAGAAAGCTGCCTTTCCCCTTCTGCCACTTTAGGTCACTGAGAAAACACAGCTGTCTGTGAACCAGGAAGCAAGTCCTCACTGGATGCTGAATCGGCTGGTGCCTGAATCTCAGACTTCCGTCTACCCAAGCTGTAAGACATACATTTCGGTTGTGTAAAAGCCTATGATAGTATTATAGCAGCTTGAATAAGCTACAACAGAAAAAAGGAAGGACTAAGTACACAAAATGTGGAATTAAGAAGGTTTCAAATCAAAAACAAGCAAAAATCAGCATGAGTAAACCAAATGCCTTCAAGCAAAGGTTGCTTGTTAGAATGAATAGAATAAATATTTAGAGAGAAGAAAAGAATGCCATCATAAAAATTTAATACTAATTCATTGGTGGGCATAGTGATAGTCATTCTAAATAAAATGCCTGATTGCTTAAATATTCCATTATTCAATACAAATTATATATTATTTCATGATTTAACGTGGAAGGAAGATAATGGTTTAAAGATTCTGAATTGACTAAATTATAGAACTTAAAAGATTTAAATTCAAGTTGTCTGATGAAGACTGCTTTCAAAAACATTTTGAAGGCTGGGGGTGTGGCTCAGTGGAAGAATACTGCCTAGCATTTATGAGACCCTGATTTCGTTCCCCAGCACTTTGGTAGATAATACTTTCATAAATTGTTAAAATATTTTAGGAGTCTGCTATGTTCTAGATATTTTACTAAGTATTTAAAACTCATATCAATCATAGTAGTTAGATACCATAATAATGATGAATAAAATAGTTTAATAGGGATAAATAACTTGCTCAAGTTCATAAATTGTGAACGCATGTATCTCAACTTCAAAGTTAACATTATCAGCGACAAAGCTACAGAGAAACACATTTGAATCATACCAAACTTGGAGGCATTAGGAAGAAAATTTAGCTTTATCTTCAGAGAAAATATAAACAGCCATATGGGTTTGGTTCTGATAATCTTCTCAATAGAGTAGCGTTTTCTCTAATTCATGAGGTCACTGTGAAGCTTAATGTTTTTCCAAACAGCAGCTCTATACAGAATGCCAATACAAGGGCTTAGAAAGAGCTATGTGATTTACATGTTAGATCTAATCAAACAAAATTGAAGTTGTATATGAGAGAATCCTGTGAATTCTAATATGCTGTGTAAAAGGAATATACTTCATTAATTGCTATCAATAGGGGCATATGTTATCAACAGACCAGGGAACTAGGGGATAATGAGAACGAAAGGTAACACACTTTTCCTCTGGGAGGAAAGCAACAAAAGACAGCTTCTCATCCTATGGTTCTGATAGTTGTATCAATGGAAAAGCCACACCAGCCTGAGTACATTTTCATGTGTATCTCCTCATCCCCGCATATAGGAGTTCACTTGCCAATCAGAACCTTGTCCAACCCAGCCTATATGCAGCTCCACCAAAAGTAATTCAGATAATGGCACCTAGGCTGAAATGTGGATCCTGGGAGGTAAAACTGATGAATTTACATATTGTTTCCCTTCTTGGTGAGATGGCACAGACAGGGCCAGTTTCATAAAATAAGAGACATTTTATAAGTTTTGGAGGAGCCTAAAGATTCAAATGCTGGAATTATTTGGAGGCAACATGGATTTCTACACCCAGAAAAAATTTTATAACTTTTCTAAATCACTAGTTTTGTACCTTAGAGTCTATAAGAATTTCCTGAATTGTTTGTTCAAAATAGAAGTTCCTGAGAATCTGATTCAATATTTCTATTAGGAACAATCCCAAACCGGGTAGTTCATGGCCTTACATTGAAAAACACTTATTTTATTATATTGATAAAATCTAACTCTAGATAGAACACACTAAGTGTTTCAATATTGTCTCTATTTGTCCTTTTACTATCACCACTCAACAACCTGCCTCTTGAAACCAAGACTTGTTAGATGAAACTTCTCAAATCACACTATTTTCCTTGTCTCAAGTCTCTATTAACTTGCTGAAATTAGCCATCTTAACTGGCATTTCAAATCAACTTATTAATAGCATAACTTGCTATTGCTAGTTGATTTGATTAGCACCAAGCTCTTAAAAAAATGGTACTCAGTATTAATAAATGCCAGTTATGTGCCAGATTCATTTTTATACATTCTCATATATTGCCTGCTCATAAATTTTTATAACACTCAGAAATATATTATTTTTCCCATTACATAGATGAAAATCCCTGGTATTTATATACATAAAAGATTTCCCCATGATTAAATAATTAGCAAGAGTAGGATCAAGAATTGAATCCAAGTCAGTTGTATTCCAAAGTCCATTTTCATTCTATTAAACCAGATGGCCTTGGTTATTTTTATAGCAAAACAAATATTCAGATGTAGCTTTAAATTGCTTTGGAACTTATCTTAAAGCTTGTATACTCTCACTATTGCCAAAGACTTTCCATCTTAATGTAAAAAGGATGTACTAATACATATAAATGAACTTGCATTCAATAAGAGCAAGTTCCTCTCCCACTTTTCCTCTAGCATCTGTGATATAGTTGATGATGGATGTTTGGAAGGTCGGATGACAGATGGGGGGCCAACATGTCTAGTTTCAGATTAAGAATTTAAAATTAGAGATTAAAATCAATTACCTCTAAAGGAAAGATTGAAAAATCTTAGAGTGTGGGTGATGATCTGATTCTCATCAAGAATCAATTTGGAATAAAAATCTTTCATTTTAATTAGCACCTCTTTGGGATAGAAATATCACTGTACCATTCATCTAAATAAGAGTGGAAGATGTTTTTCACAATAATAATGAGATGATTTCTTGGCCATCAATGTGGCCTCCAAGAGCCATCTGTTCCCAGAGTCAGTGAGCAGTAAGGATTTATGAACTACACCCAACAAACTCAGTGTGTGGCAGGGAAGGGCAAATCCAGCTGCTGCTTATTTTCATCAAACATCTTGATCTGTTCTTCAAACATTGCAAATTTGAAGAAACCCAAACACAGTTTGTCAAACACTTTTCTTCTGTAATTGAGAAAATGATTTGAATGTTAAGAGAAATTGTAAACGATGGTTCTGATTCATTCCTATTTACAGAAAGCCACCCATGTTGTAGATATTAGCAATGTCCCATATTCTCGGGGTCTGCCAAAACAAATAAACAAATAATAATATGCACAAATTCTCACACACTAATATCAGCACATAAATATATCTTTCCTTCTAAGCTGTAGAAAATTATATAGAGATTTGAACTTTGGGCAAGTAGGAGGGTTTTTTCTTTTAATAAATATATTCATTTAAAATACATTTTAATGAATATCCCCATGATTGCTAATAATTATCCTTAAAATACATTCAACATTTTAAAAGCCCTTTAAATGCTTTCTCACACATTATTACTGTGTGTTCTAAGAGCCAAAAGTCCAATTCTTTGATTTTTAAAAAAATCAACTATATTGAGGCATAATTTGAGTAGAATAAGTGTATCTGATTTAAGTGCAGTATGATTTGTATAAATTTTGACATATTCATAATGTAACCACTACAGTCATGACACACGACAACAAAACTTTCTAATTTTCTATTGTTACCAATCTTTCCTTCCTCACACCTAAGTGATCCTTGATTTGTTTTTTACTTAAAATGAGTTTTATCTTTTATAGATTTTTCTATAATGGTGCCTTGCAATATTTTTTTTTTCCATTTGACTTCTTCTATCTGGCACAGTATTTCAGTATTTTCAGGACCCATCCATGTTCTTGATTATATTTAGAAACATATATTTTCATTATCAAGTAGCATTCCATTCTAAGTATTTTCCATAAATTTTTATTTATTTACCTGTTAAAGGCTATTCCCCCAGTTTTTACCTGTTGTGGATGAAACTGATTCAAGCATTTCTGTAGAGAACAGACCTCTATGCTTTTATTTTTCTTGAAACTACCTCAATATAAGGGAAGACAAGGAGTAAAACCAAGAACACCGAGGGCTCATCTTAGTATCTCTCAATTTAGAATCTAGTTCAATGTCATCACCTTAGATATTTTGGAGGATGGTTCTTTTCCTCTGCCTGTGACTTGAATCAAGTTACTCAATGTCCATGAGTCTCAGTCTTAGGGCTATTAAGGCCTATATGAGTCTTTCTGATGTAGCGGTCAATTTAGACTCCAAGAGGCTTTGTGACTAAAAGAAATAAAAAGGCATAATCATTGCAAATCTAAATTTAAAATTAAGCAAAATATGTCTGTTTGTATATGTAATTTTTAAATGTAAGCCAGCCACAGTGGTACACACCTGTAATCCCATTGGCCCTAGAGACTCAGGCAGGAGAATTGCAAGTTCAAGGCAAGACTCAGCAACTTAGAGAGGTCACCCTAACAAGCTTTGCAAGACCCTGTCTCAAAATTAAAAAAAATAAAAAAAAATTAAAGGGCTACGGTTGTGACTCAGTGATTAAGTGCCCCTGGATTCAATTCTCTATACAAAAAAGCAGGGGAGGTGGGGATAAATGCTATGAAAGGTTCATATAAAATTCTACAACTCTATTTTTTCATATTGATTGCAAAAATAATTGTCCAAAGTGGTAAAAATTAATCTAAATATTGGAAAATCAGAAAGAATCAGTAATGAAGAGTTATTCTTTGAGCATCAAAGACAGTGAATATACTGCACGGAAGTTCTGAAAGATTTAAAGTCTAGGGCAAAATAAGAGAAGGGGAGTGAGAGTGGATAGGAGAATAATCAGGTCAAAGTTCTTCTTTTCTCTTTCCTTCTTCCCTTTCCTAACCTTCCCTACATTTCCCTCCTTTCTCTCTTGTACTTACTTTCTTAATACATTGAATTATAATTTACAGGAAAATGCATAACTCTTAAACAAGCACTAAATTTTATATATATCCATATGTAATCAAACCCCAAATTAAGATATAAAGATATAACACATTTCTGTCTTCCCAGAATATTTCTACAGTAACTCTACTACTGCCACCCCAACATGAGGCAACAGTTTTTCCAATTTCTATGGACATAAATGAAAATAGAATATTTTTTCTGTTGTTAAAACACACAGGAATCATATTATATGTGTGTTTATGCATACAGATATATTTTGTGTTTGTTTTCTCTTGCTTTAAATTATATTTTTGAGATTCAACTCTGCATTTTTGTATTACTAAGTAGTTTCTCTTTTTTCCCTTTTAGCACTGAAGATTTGAGCCCGGCATACTTTACCACTGAGCTACATCTCAAGTGGTTTAGTGCCCCTGGGTTCTAAATTCCCCAGGCTGGCCTCAAATTTGCAATCATCCTACCCCCCCTCTTAAGTCACTGGGATTACACATATGCACCACCATGCGAGGCCTGAGTAATATTCTATCGAATGAAAATAATTTTTTTCCATTAGCCTTTCAATGGAGAATGTGAAAATTTCTGGTTTTGAGCTGAGTCTACAATAAACTCTCATGCATTCATGTGTATACCTGTTGAGGAAATTTGTTCAGTTCTTGGAGTCAGAAATCTAGTCCACAGCATAGCAGTGAATTTAAGTTCCTAATAAATAACTGGGCCAGTTTTTCAAGTTCTGATATCATTTTATACCACAGGTAGAAATGTAGAAGAGCTCCTGTTTTGACAAAATTATCAGTATTTGACAATTTTGTCTTTCCACTTTTTCCTCCTTTTTTACTTTTTTTGCAAATTATTTTCTTTTTTAAAATAAATTTGTTATGTATTTATTATTTTTAGTTTTTGATCTAGGGTTTATGCTAGGGGTTAAATTATCACAGTAAAATGTGTGTTATATTATCTTACTTCATTCATTCATTAAGAAACTTAAAATAATATTCTTCCATTTACCTTTCTCCCATCCTTTATGCTAGCATTGTTCATATATATTCCCTTTGTACCTATGTTATAAACTTCAAAATATATTACATTTGTGTATTTATTTATGTATTTATGTTCTTACCAGGGTTTAAACTCAAGGGGTACTAAACCACTGAGGCACATCCCAGCACCCCCACCTCTTTAATTTTTTATATTGAGACAGGGTCTTACTAAGTTGGTTAGGGCCTCCCTAAATTGCTGAGACTGGCTTTGAACTTGTGATCTTCATTTCTCAGCATCCTCAGCTTCTGGGTTTCCAAACATGCACCACTGTGATCTGAGCATTTGTTTTTTTATATAAGCCTTAACTACTTGAAAACAAAATATGGAGCTGGGTGTGGTGGTACACACCTGTAATCCCAGCTACTTGGGAGGCTGAAGTATAAGGACCACAAATTAGAAGCTAGTCTAAGTAACTTAAGAGAGACTCTGTCCAAAAACAAAATAAAAACTATTGGAGATGTAGCTTGGTGGATGAGCACTTCTGGGTTCAATCCCCACCTCAAATAAAGCAAAAGAAATAGCAAAAAAAAAAAAAATAAGAAAAAAGAAGTAATATTTTTCATTTACCTATGCATTTAAAATGCCCACTGTTCTCTAGTCCTTCCTATAGAAGATATCAATAACAAATGTAAAGGACTTGTTTTTTAGCGTTTCTCATTGAAATCTTTATAAATGGTTCAGCGCCCGCTGGCATTTCTTCCATTAAGAGGCTTTTCCATTTAGCCTCCTCAGATAGTCTTTTGTAAACATATGGTTTTTAAGTTTTGTTTTGTTTCTTCCCTGGATGAGATCAAGGAAGTGGTGGTCTCTTGTGACTTCCTACAAACTAACTGAACAGTCAGCACTCTCCAGCAGGTAAAATTCTTCAATTCTTACACGTATTTGAGTTGTCAAGCATGGTATTGGCTACAGAGGAGGGAAGGAAATACCGATGCAAACAAGTTTTCTAAGTAGCATCAGTTTTTTTTTTTCAGTTAGTGGATAAGAGTAAAATGTTGAGAAAAGAAGAAACTGTTGTGGAAGGTAATTAGATGTAGATTGCTTGAAGGTCCTGTGAGCCCTGAGCTTGATGTTTCATGTGTGAAGGCAATGAACTTGTTTTGCTAGGACGATGTGTTTGTGTGTGTGTGTGTGTGTGTGTGTGTGTGTCTGTGTGTTTGTGGTACTGGGGTTTGAAACCAGGGTACTTTAGCACTGAACTACATCACTGTCCTGTTTTATTTGTTATTTTGAGATAGGGCCTTTAACTTGCAATTCTCCTGCCTCAGTCTCCTCAGTGACTGGGATTACAGATCTGCACCACCACACCTGCTGGAAAGAACCTTTCTGATGAGCATTTTATGCCAACTGACTATTAACATTTAATCATGAAGAAGATCTTACTTATAAAACCCATCATATTAAACATTAACTATTATAAAATAGGTGCTCACCAGATATTAGATTATTTTACTTCTTTAATTATTCCTTTGTTGAACATAGAGACATGAAGGTAAGTTCGGCGTGTGTGCATACACATCACACACATAATCGTGTCCATATCCATTGCCGTGCAAAATCCCACTATCTGAAGGATAAGAGGAATACTTTGACTTTCATGTACTTATAGGATTTATAGTGCATTTGTGTCCCCATATAATTTCTTCTGCTGGAGAACCTTCCCAAACACATTCCACCGTGTCAATGAGTTACTTCCAGGTATGCCACCACAATACTGTGCATACATCTTATATGAGGTCAAAGTTTTTCTGTTCCTGAAACGCGTTGTAAGTACATAGAATTGATTGTTCCTGTTCCTTTATCACTGTTGGAACATAACTCATAAAATTTAGTCTTCAGACTTTAAGAGATCCTTCTTCCTGTCGTTTGAATAACCAACACCAACACAAACGCACACAAAACCCTAAGCCAACACCAAGAAGAAAGCACCATGCATCTCCCAGCTACTTGAGCAAGGATATTCACCTTTGCAGAGCTATGCTCAAATATTTCTGTCACTAGAAACCAAAGATTCCTGGCTTATACACTCACATTTGCATTTCCCTTTTCCTTGGAGTGTGCATAGGCAATGCTATTCATTTTCCTTTCTATTCTGTTGTATCTTAAGAGCTCAGCAGCCCCTAGAGACATTAACTTAAGGGTACATTTTGTAATATCAAAGCAAGTCCTAAAGAGAAGCTTAAAAATGACAACAGAAGGCTTAATCCAACTTTCCAAGGACTACTTTACTCACATTGCACCTAAGTTGAGAAATATTTAGGCCTGAATCCAAAGGCTATTTGTAGCTTTGTTTTATTTTCTCCTTTTTATTTAATGTATGAGGGAAAGGAATGAGAGTTTTTTGTTTGATTGAATTATACCCTCTAGAATAGGTTCAATAAAAAGACAACAGGGGTCTTTTTGGGATATTTTAACTGTTCTAAACTGGTTTGAGATATAGTTTCACAACTTTGCAAATTTGGTTTTTTTAAAAACTATATGTATGGGGCTGGAGCGATGGCTCGGTGGTTATGGCACTTGCCCAGCATGAGCAAGTACACAGGTTCAAACCCCAGCACCCACGTACACAACTAAGTGTTGGAGCAATGAAAGCCATGTGAAAAACTCAATAAAAATTGATTCTCTCTCTCTCTCTCTCTCACTGTCTTTCTCTCTTTAAAAAAATACTGTATGTAAATTATACCCCAATTATCTTTTTTATTAAAAAAAAAAAACTGAAGTGAGATCTGAGCACAGTGGTGCACACTGTAATCCCAGATGCTTAGGAGGCTTTGGCAGGAGGATCACATGTTCAAGGCAAACTTCCACAACAGTGAGGGCCTATCTCAAAAGAACACAATTAAAAATAAAAGGTCTGAGATGTAGCTGAATGATAGACTGCCCCTAGGTTCATCTGCAATACCATATACTCAAGAAAAAAGTGAACTGTTAGAAGGCAAAGGAAATGTTCTCCCACCAGATTGAGACAGAGATGGACACGTTCTTACACAGAGGAGAAGCCAAAAGAACAACTTGGGGCATCAGATGACAACAACTGTCTCCAGACAATTAAAAAAAAAAGTTTACAAACATTGTCAAGTGTCCCGTAGGGGAAAATAATTCATCTGTTGAGGATTATTGCTGTAAATAAAGGAGTTTGTATTAATTTGTTTAACAAGATAATTCACTGGTAAATGCACCATAAAATACAGGCAAATCTAATTGCGTCAACAAAATGATAACATAAAGAAATAATGTTCCAAATATGTTCTGCTGTGTTCCAAGTATACATGTATTCAGGCAGATGTATATAAATCTTAATATAACTACATTACACAAAAATATCAACCATTTGGCCACACTAATAAAATAATATATAAATCTCTTTTCTAATTTTTAAAAATATACACAATGATTATTTAACCCATATTGAAATAATTTAATTTCCATATTTAATTAATGTTTCATGACAATAACAATATAGTAGTTTGAATAGTCAAATCTACACATTTATACTCACTCATCATTCATTCCAGTCATTCATTCATTTCTTCCTAACTCAGTGTGCTGCAGTAGAATTGCTGATTGAATTCACTTTTGGGGAGCTGGGATGACTTGGACACTGGATTCTTCTCTGCCGTTCCTTATCTCTCATACCGTGCTTTTCATTTATTTCTTTTTTTAGAGAGAGAGAGACAGTGAGAGAGAAAGATAGAATTAATTTTATGTAGCTTTTCATGTGGCTTTTGTTGCTCAACTTTGTAGTGTACGAGGTGCTCAGGTTTGAACCTATGTCCTTGAGCATGCCAGGCAAGTGTCGTAACCACGGAGCCAGTGCTCCAGCCCCACATCATGTATTTTAAAATCCTCTATCTATCAGGATTTTTGCCAAACTTCTGCTTCTGGGCAAACACAATAGATATACCACTTACCCCTATACTTCATGGAAGGGATAAGTAAAAATCTTGGACATTGTATATAAACAAATATATGAAAGCTCTGAAAGGTGTCAGAAGAAAGCAGATTAGTGAAATCTAAGAGACATAGGGGTGACATGGTGATGAATTCTTTGAGTTTTCTTTTAGTCTCCTACATCCCCAAAGCCAAAAGCATGGAAGTGCCATGGTTGGACCAAAACAAAGTACCTAAGCTCTGCTTTCGAAAGTGTTATGGTTTGGATCTGAAATGTCCCTCAAAATCTCCTGTTTTAAAGGTTTAATCATGCATGCAACAAAGTTCAGAGGTGAGGCAGTTAGCAGGGGTTTGGTTCACAAGGGTGTTAACATCACGCATGCTTGAATGCATTTGTGGATTCATAGCTTAATGAACTATTAGGAAATGATCGAGACTTAAAAAGCTGGGTCTCCTTGGAGGAAGTAGGACACCAACTTAGATGATGGGACCTCTTTGGAGGAAGTAGGTCAACCAGTCATGTTCCTGAGTACTATTTCAAGTCTTTGATCCCTTCCTTTCCCTCTCTTTCTCTCTTCCTGTTTCTTAGTGAGTTTATTACGAGGTGAGTTTTTCTACTCCACCACACACTTCCTGCTGTGATGCTCTCCCTCACTACAGGCCAGAAACGATGGAGCCAAGTGGCCATGAACTGAAATCTCTGAACTCATGAGTCAAAAATAAATCTTACCTCTTTATATATTTATTGTCTTGGAGATTTTGTCACAGCAATGGAAAGTTGACACTGAAAGGAACAGCTCTGCTACAATCAAACACCCTGGGGGTCGGGGGGGCGGTGAGGGATGTAATGTCGCTGTCATCCATGCCAAAAGAAAGCTGAGACTTTCATCCAAGACAGGCTATAATGAGGTATTCAGGGCACTTTTATTCAATGTAAGGATTAATGAACACCAACCCTCCACAGTGTCATTGAAGACCAAGTGAGGAGTCTATGCTTCCAGTTAACCTGGCAGCAACTTGGTATCCTGCCTATTTCTATTTAGTAGTATTAGATAAAGCCTTGTGCAAAGGCACGACTTTTAGTCACTGCTCAGTGGCAAGGAGGGCACACCTCCCTGTGTGGTGTCAGTGGAGATGCAGAGGCCCACTAATGAGGAAATCATTGCATATAAGCCAAGGTGTTTGGTGGGGGCCCGCTGGAAGGTGGAACACCCAAATGAGATCATAATCACTGAAAACCCTCTCACTGGTGACAACAGATGCTTTGAGGTGAACCTGGATTTCTGCCTCCATATGGCAGCAGAGGAGGCACACTCTCCATTTCCATGCCAGAATATATCAGAAGAAGCCAGCTAAAAGTGGTTTAAATAAGATCAAGAACTTCATTACATAATACACCAAATGTGTTTCAATAAAAAAAAATCACTCATCAGCCGGACATGGTGGTATATGCCTGTGATCCCAGAGACTGAGGAGGTTGAGACAGGAGGATAGCAGGCTGGAGACCAGCCTGGGCAATTTAATAAGACCTTGTCTCATAACAAAAAAATAAAGGACTGAGCATGTAGCTCAAGTACAGGTACAAGGTGTCCCTGGGTTCTATCTCCAATTCTGTAAGAAGAAAACAAAAATTGTTCGTCATCATAAGAACTAGCAAGATCCCAAACTAAATGAAAAAGATGATGAACAAAATATTAGAATCATCTGGCAAGGATTTTAAAATAGCCATGATAAAAAATGCTTTAATGATTGTGAATACACTTAAAAAAATAAAAGTCTAGGAATGTAACTCGGTGGTAGGGCACTTGCCTAACAGATGTAAGACCCTGAGTTTGAATAAATATATATGTATGCATGTATAATATATCTCAGAAAGAAAGAGGATATAAAGAACTAAGTGAATTTTTGCACTGACGTGCATCTCCCAGTTCTCTTTATTTTTTATTTTGAAACATTGTCTCAATAAATTGCTGATGTTCTAGCTAAGTTGCTGAGGCTGGTCTCAAACTTATGACCCTCCTGCTTCAGCCTCTTGAGTCACTGCAATTACAGGTGTGTGCCACCACACCAATCTCAAGGTGGAAATTCTAAAGTAAATAAATAAACAGATAAATAAATAAAGTTAAAACACAATAAAAGCAGAATGAAGAAGAGAGGAAAGAAGTGGTAGACCAGAATATAGAATATGGCAATTATTCAATATGAATAAAAAGGAAAAAAAGCAATTAAAATAAAAAAAAATGGAGGCTTAGGGAGCTGTAGAAATGTAACAAAAAAATCTGACAAGCATGTTATCAACATCCCAGAAAGGGAAGAGTTATAGAGAAGGATTAAACAAAATTCAAAGGAACAACGTCTGAAAACTTCATAAAAATAAATAAATAAGTAAAACTGCAACTTAAACTGTGCCAACCCCCAAAATGATAAACATTAAAAACAACAACAAAATCACTACACCACACCCCACAAATCATAGTTGAACTTCTTAAAACTGAAGAGAAAGATGATTTGAATAACAGTGGACTTGTTGTCAGAAACCCTGCAGAACAAATGAGTTGCGCAGTATTTTTCAAATGCTGAAAGAAAAAACCCTTTAACCCCAAATCTTATACCCAGGAAAATTATCCTTCTTTTATGTTTCATAAATAAGAGTTGATGGGGCTGGAGCGGTCGCTTAGTGGTTGTGTTGCTTGACTGGCATGCGCAAGTACAAACTCCAGCACCACATACACAACGAAGTGTTGGAGCAACAACAGTCACATGAAAAACTGAATAAAATTGCTTCTCTCTTTCTCTCTGTCTCTCACTGTCCCTCTCTTTAAAAAAAAAAAAGAGTTGATGCTTGAAGGAATAAATATAAAACTCTCTAATGTGGTTCTAAATATATGTTGGAGAAATAGTTAAGATAAATATATAGAGAGGAGGTAGAAGAAATATAAACACAGTTAAGGATACATTCCCCTAAAAGTGATAAAACAATGACACGTATGTACATACCTATACACACACAGTACCTACAGTAACCACTAAGATAGCTCTACAGAGAAATCAACTCAAACACTTGAAAAATGAATTTTAGAAGCATAGACAAGAAATCCACAGAAAATGAGGCAAAAGATAAAGCAAACTATGAAGGTGAAAGAAAAGCATTTACAAAATAAGGCAATCTTATGCCTGAAATATCAATATTTAAATATTAACGGCTTAAATATATTAAGAAAGAAGGGATTCCTGGGCTTCATTGGGAGTGAACAAGGCATAGAAAAACATCATAAAGGAACGGCAAAGAAATGTTTATACTATTTTTTAAGTTCTGCTTGTTTGAGTATGCCTTGATGGATATGGAAATTAGTAGAAGCCATTCAGCCCAGCAGCAAACCCCTTACTCACGATTTGGAAATCTACAGATTCAGGCCCTCATCAGAATGCACTGAGTCAGGCCCTTATCAGAGTATCCCCACCCTGCTGAGAAACTCAGTCTAATAGCTACCCTACTGAAAAACCCAGTCTAAGAAGAAAGCTTGCACCTTGGCCCCCTCCTCCCTCAGTCCTTCTATATCTATAACCATGTTGGTGTAAAATCAGAACGTAAACATAGGGCAACAGCTCTTTCATAATTCCACACTGTATTAGTGAGCGTTCTCTAAAGGAATAGAGCCAACAGATAATGTGCAGATAAATCTAAAAAGGGGATAATTAGATTAGTTTAGATGATCAGAGGGGGGATAGTTGCATTAATGGCCTGGAGAGCTGCCCTCTAGAGAGCTGAAGAAACCATAGCTGCTCAGGCTAAGAGCTGGATGTCTCAGAATAAAAGTGACCAATTGTACAGTCCCAGTCCAAGGCTGAGGGCCTAGAAACTCCCTGGAGAGTTGCGGTTTTAAGTCCATATTGAGGAGTCTGAAGTACACTGGATTAGCTGTTAACACTAAAACCCCGCTTTCTGGGCTGCAGTGGCCTGAAGCTTACCCAGGCTTGACTGCCAACATATGCAGAGAATCAAGCTTCATCTCAAACTCCAGCACCAGCAGCAATGAGGAGCAGCAGAAGAACATGCACAAAGATTGGAAAATTAAAATTCATTTATAAATTGCCAGTGACATTAATTTAATGAGTTTGATATTTCAATAACACTGGTTGTATACAGATAAACAAATAAATACTCATTTTTTAATTGTGTGGTGGGGTCCTCAGTAGTTATGAATCCTCCTGTAAATTAAAAACTAAAGTAACTTTCAATTTGGATTTTCTCAGTGAAAACATGTGATAAATTATGTCTTCAAAGAACACTTTTCTTGTAAAATGTATATGATTTGGAAACTCAGATTGACATATCTTTATTTCTAATATTTTATAGGGATTTTCTACATGAAATATTATTCATTTTATGGTTCTGTTATGATTTAATAGAAACAACATTCTTCCTACTCCTTGCTTTCAGTGGTTTTGGATCAACCCTGCAAACATCATTTAGATGATGTTAGAAGTGCAAAAGCCCATATCCTGCCTTAGGCCCAATGAATTGGACTCCATGTTACGAGATTTCCATATAATCCTGTGTACATTCAAGTTTGAGACACATTTTTCAAGTTGATTAAAATAGAAAAACCATTATTATTTCCAATACAGGATTTGTGTTATGTTATTTTTGATGGAATGGAGTTGTCCCTTTCCCCTGATGAATAATTATTTAGAAATGGATGCCTAAACATTTGTACATCAATGGAAATGATTGTCAGTACTCATATTAGTTGGGAATAAACTTCACTTTTATTTAATTTATTCAAATCAGGTTTCCAGGTAAAGGTGTCCAGGTGTCTAAACCCCATCACACTCTCACTTAATGAAAATGAATATTAGTGTGTATTTCTGAGTTTGTATCTTGGCATATCTTTTCTTCATGAATGCTTGTCTTCCTATATATGTGAGTGCCGTTCTTGGGTGGTTGCTGATGTTAAATCTGGTTTTGTTTTCTCAAAACCACAAATAGATGTACAGCAAGTGGGATGAAACCCACTGAACAGATAGCTCATCCACTCAAAATAAATGAAACCTCGAGATTTTGTATATAAATAAATGTTAAAGTTATGAAAAGTTATGTATAGCTGGGTGGAGGTACATACCTGTAATCCCAGGGACTCAGGAGCCTAGATGGGAGGAAGGAAAGTTCAAGACCAGCCTCAGCTGCTTAATGAGGCCCTAAGCTATTTAGTGAGATCCTGTCTCAAAATTTAAATAAATAAATAAATAAAGGACTGGGATATGTCTTAGTGGTTAAGCACCTCAGGGGTCAATCCCGGTACAAGAAAAAAAAGAAAACAAAATTATGAAAACCCGAGAATTCCCTTTTTGTTTCAAAGTGAACTACCAGCAGGCATTCCCATGATTTACTTGGAATCCTTGCATAGTTCACAATAAAATTAACTGAGTATTAGTACATTTTGTCCTCAGTGACCTTTTTACAGATTCTTGACCACATTGCCAGGCTTTTAGCAAAATACAAGATGTGTTTGTTGGTTCCCTAGGCCATCTTCCTTCTGGCCTTCCTTTATCCAGGAAGACTCCATTTTTCCTGAGAGGAGCCCAGCTGTAGCCTTGATTGAGGCATTCATTGTACAGCTGGGGCAAGCTTCCTCTGAAACGCAGATGGATAGGCATTTCAAAGGCCCACATTGTTATATAAATGTTTCCCTTTTCCAGGGTACAGGCAGAAACCCAGCCAAGTACCCAGACACACAGGCTGTCAAAATGCAAGGGAAATACTTTTCTTAAGTATCATTTTTAGGAGTTCTGTTTTTTATATGAAAAATTCAATAAAATCTCATAGAACAATACAAATTGCTGGATGTTTTGACTGGGTTGCCCACTTAAAGGGATTATTCAGATTTCTTTGACTTGTACCATGATTACATTGAAAGTTGCCCAAGGGAGAAAGTTATGGTAAGAAATAGTAGGGACTCAGTGTTTGGAATACCCAGTAATAACACTACAACTGCTGTAAAGGATGAAAACTTCAGTTTCTCATAAGCTTTCTCTTTAAACATTAAAAGCATGTAATTGCTTTCACACACAAATTTAATATTTACAAATAAATACAAATTTAATTTTCCTATGGGAAAGACTTTGATGTTTGCTAAATATACCATGTAAGAGAGTTTTGGGATACTATTACAGTGACAGACACATCAGTGTTTATAGCAGCATAATTCACAATAGCTAAATAATGGAATCAGCTCAGATGATAAATAAATGAATGATAAATCCATCCTTAAATAAATGAATTAAGAAATTGTGGTCTATTCATACAATGGAGTTCTACTCAGCTAGTAGAAAGAATGAAATTATGGCATTTGCTTGCAAATGTAAAGTGAAATTAGACAAACTCAGAAACTCAAAATGAAATAAGGATTTAGGATAAAGAAAGAGGAGTACAGAATCTAGGGGGAAATACCTACAAGCCATTGATATGCAAAAAGCACAGTTGGAAAACTTAAGCCATGTGACTTTGGCCTGCTTGCCTGTGGCCTGCATCCTTGGCCTGTGTCCTCACCAGCTCCTTTGTTGTTAGGTAGAACTTGACCTAGGCAGCACTGTTTTGAATCTTGTCCTCCATCTTACAGCAAGACCCACCTATCCCTAAACCCCTGACCCTCCTCAGTAAGGGCCCTTCCCTGGCAACTCCCTAGCAATGCCCTAATCTTCCTTTCCCTCAGATCTCTATCTCTAACAAACTCTGTAAGGGAAGATGGGTCCCAGACTCCATAAGGGCCTTCCTCCACATGTTTCTCCCAAATAAATCTGTGTTACTTTTGAGCCACTGGTTACCTCTCTGTCTCCTTCATTTTGCCTCTTCCCTTCACTTCTAAACTGAGAAAATATACAGTGTAGGAGAACTAGCCTGAAATTGTGCAACTCCATCCTGGATCCATCTCCAGTCTGGCCCCTGATACAGTCTTTCTATGAATATGGGACCCCCCAGCCCAAGTGGTGGCTGCTTCTTTCTCTTGAGACAGTCCACATCCTCCCTTGAACGTGAATCTGCCTTCCTAAATAAACTTCTGTCTATGCCTTTGTCTGGCTCATTCTGAAATTTTTTTCTGCCAAATGTGTCAAGGACCCTGCTGGTCCTGAGTTGAGGTCTCCCTCTCCTTAGGGACCTCCTTGGACCTTTTTCCTGAGACATCTCTTCACTGGTGACAAGAAGTCCTATGTTTTCTCTCATTTGTGGAAAATAAAGGAAAATGGGGAGGGAAGGATAAGAGTACATATAGAACCATTCAAATACAAATTACTAGATGAACTAATGGAAGTCTAGTAGAGTAGAGGAAAGAAAAAGGGAGAGAAGAAAGACAGGAGGGAGGAAAGGGAGGTTGATGGTGAGTAAGTGCTGCACCTCCCAACCGAAGAAAGGGACCATTGGATAGGAGGAGGGAGGGGGCAGTGCTTAGGTGGGATAGTGCCCAAATTATATTGTTATACTGTGTGTGAAAGGAAAAGTGGCTGAAAAGGAGAGTAAGGAGCTAAGGATCAAAGCAAAAAAGGATCCAGACCTCAACAGATCAAGGAGATTTATTGCAGTACTTGCAGGGACATATGGTAGATGGCTGTTTGGCTTTTGGATAGGTGATCTTTCGTGGACTGAAATAGGGACAGAAGGGTTGAGTCACAGCCGGAATTTCTCTGCTTAAACTGGGTTTTTTAGTAGGATAGGGATTAAATTGAGTTTTTCAGTAGGGTGGGGATCCTCTGATAAGAGCCCTAGAATGTAGATTCCCATGAGGCCTGAGTCAGTAGATTTTTTAAACAGTTAGTAGGGTGTTTGATGATTGGCTAAATGGCTTATGGTAATTTTCCACATCCATCATTGTGCATATATGGATATATAGCCTATCATATATAATTTTAATTCACCAACAAAAAATGTGGGAAAAAAAGAAAGAGTACCTAGTATTTTATTATAAGGGGTAATTTTGGTGCTCAATAAATATTATTTGAACCAACATAGAATGGACACATTTGCATTTTGGATTATACAAGTCAATGTCCAGTGATATTTATTAGGGTGAGATGACCATAGACAGAGTCAACTCCAGCTACAGGACTGAAGGCCAGTCCTTTGAGTGACAAGAGAAGCTTAGCTAACATGGAGTCTTGGCAGCTTGTCTTTCATGGTGATAAAGTGACCTTTATTCTTATCCTTTATCTTTTGGAATTATGTTCAGTGGATGGAAAAAAGGAAGCACAAGCATATTAAAATAATACAAAATAATCTACAAATGTCAGAGTTTATACTAAGCCAAGTATATAATAAACCATATATTTCTTATTCAAGAGGATTTGAATGAATTGAGCATACATGAATTATGTTTAACTACTAAAGAAATAAAATTATTATCAATTATCCTCTGTAGCAATGACCGGCATATGAGTTATTTTTATATGCAAAATGTATCCTGACTTATCTGTCATAATGTAAGTTAGGCTGGTAGACTTTCTGTCTTATTTCCCTAATCAGCACAGCATTGGCAGGACTTTATTGCTTCTCAAATCACAGTTCTAAACTTTTGATAGCATTTTATTTTGCTTACTGATTGTTCCCATGGTGATTTTTCTGAATAAAAGAATAATGTCCTTGATCAGAGGACCCTGGTTTTCATTTTAGGAGGTTAGGTTAATGGTGTTGTACACTACATTTGAAGCCATTTCATTTCTGAGACACAGTTTGACGTCCAGCCACAAAACTTGACAATGAAAAGACTTTTTTTGGTTATATTTGATCATTTCCACCTGAATAGTTTGCCTGTTTCCTTCTTATTCGAAGAGGCTGACATCATGCTTTCTGAATAGTGGGGCAGTTTTCTCTTTTCTGGTCCAACTTGTTTTAGGAAAGGGCCCACACAGGGCCAAGAATAGCTTCTACTTCCCTTTCCTAGGTGACTCCCAAAAGCAGAAAGGTGGTAAGTGCTGGGATCAGGAGGTGTTTAGAAGTCCCAGGACAGGAAGGAGCATTGATGTCAGCGTGGGTATTGTCCCCAATGTTATTGTCATCAGTGGATCATTTAGATTTTAGATTCAAAACAATATAGTGCACAGTCACTGAAATATATATATAAAACACCAAAGCACAAAAGAAGAAGATGAAAAAGAGAGGAGAGGAAATGAAGTAGGAAAAGGAGGGAGGGAAGAATTAAAAGAGAGGAAGAGGAAGGAAGGAAGGAAGGAAGAAAGGAAGGAAGGTAGATAGGTTTTGCCAGCTCCAGAGGCTAGGGATAAAAATATGTCAAATCCTCCTACCATTGATAATACTGGATTTCTGATGATCTTATTATTCTCAGCATAAAAACAAGGATGAGTGTCCATTTGATAGGTGAACCTTCTTGATGCTCTAAAATAGTTATATATTTGTATACATATTTTTCAAATACAAATTATATACTTTGTTCAATGTCAGCTTTAAAATAACCAATTTGAACCCCAGGGTAAACTAAATTGCCTCTTGCTGTAAGTCAGTGTATTTATGTACTCCTCATCTGTTTTCTGTTTTTTTTTTCTTTCCCTTTTTATTAGAAGCAAATAATTCTAGGCTATGGAAAGACAACAAAGAAAGCGTCTAAACTTGAATGCTCTAAAAAGCCTCAAGAAAAGATGCCCCTGTTCTCTTTGAAGAAAAAGCCTTGGAAGCTGAAAGCAGCGGCACATGCCTGGAATTCCAGTGACTCAGGAGGCTGAGGCAGGAAGATAGAAAATTCAACGCCAGCCTCAGCAACTTAGCAAGACCCTGACTCAAAATAAAAAATAAAAAGTGCTGGGGATGTTGCTAGTACTTAAGGACCCCTGTGTTCAATTCCCTGTACCCACTCCACCCCTGCAAAAAAAGAAAAAGAAAAAAGACTCGGGAGAAATATGATGCCTCTTTAAATATCAAAAGAAAGGAAAATTAGAAATTCATCAAGTGCGAAAGCTACAATATGTCATAAGTAGGCCTTGTGAGAAATAATCAGAGCTTAAAATACAGAAGAAACTTAAGAAATTGAAGATTTAGAATCTAGAAATCGAAAATTTTCTAGAAATAGAAAACTCATTTTCTTCAAGGAGACACATTATATATTTAAGCTCTTCTGGGCATCTCTCAAGGTTTTGTGTTAATTCAAAGAAGAAACTCTGAAGCATCCAGCTTTCATTGATATTCCTATTAGTAATATATTTCCTGCTAAAATGAACCATAAACATGCCAATGGAAGTTCTGTACAGATTCCCCATTATTTTTGCTTAAATCCACATATTAGTTCATAATATGTCAAGAAATAAAAAGTCATGTGTTAATGGGACTTTCATGTTAATTTTAATACTGTATGAATTGTAACAGTACTACATAATATTCATCTTTTATTAACAGCATCAATTCAAGGAAGAATTGAATCATCACAGTACATACTACTAAGAACCACTTATATCCATTCCACCTCCCTAAATTTCTCTAAATCCTATTTCTACCCAATCCTCTGATCTCTTCTGTTTGAAATATATTTTTTCCCAGATAAAACAACCATATCTTTAAAATTATAATTGCATGGTTATATAGAAATCTAAATAGCATAACTTGTTGGGAACTAAAGTTTGAAAGAAAGATGGAGAATAATGCAGGCTCCTTGAAATTTAAGCATGCCACTAGAACTGAAAGAAGGCTGGTACAGTAATATTGACATTACACTATGTTATAGGACAATTTCTAGAATGGTCCACAGAAGACGGGCTCTGCCAATAGCAAGAGTGTTCTCTTTTCAAATCATCCTGCTTGTGAAAGGAGTAACTTCAAAAAGGTCAATGATTCTTAGAACTCTCAGGCATCAGAATAATCAGAGAGCAATTGTTAAAAAATAGTTTCCCCAGTGACACGCTCCAGAATGGTGCATATGATGGCATTTTTAGGGGGCTGGTGGCAGGGCTGGGTTAGGCAATTGCACCCCAGTTTTCCTTGAGCTTGTGCATTCCTCTCGTGTGTATTAATCCTGCTACTTAGTTTTTTCAGATGCTTGTAGTTTCGTTATGATTTTCTTGTTATGTTATCCAATTTGCAGCTGTGCACAAGAATACAGGCTGGGGTGGTGGGGGATTATTTGGTTTGCATTTCAAGGTTCATAGACATTTCCCTTTGGAGACTCCTGGTCTCTGTGTCCCTAAATTACTAACTCATGTAGGGTGTCCTTTCATTTTGATGGAGTTTTTGTTGTTGTTGTTGTTATAGAAATCTTTAATGTAGTCTCTCCTTTATTTTCAGTGTTGTTGTCTAAGCTTTCTGTTTGATAACAAAAGTCACTGTCAAAGCCAATATCAGGGAGTTTTTCTCCTGTTTTCTTTAGGAGTTTTATAGTTTCAGATTTGATTTTTAGACTTTTATCCATTTTGAGACTTTTTTCTTTGTTTGCTCTAAGATAAGAGTCCTATACCTTTTTTTTTTTTTTAAGAGAGAGGGACAGTGAGAGAGACAGAGAAAGAGAGAAACAACTTTATTTAGTTTTTCACATGGCCTTAGTTGCTCCAACACTCAGTTGTGTACGTGGTGCTGGGGTTTCAACCTGGGTCCTCGTGCTTGCCAGGCAAGCGCTGAAACCGCTGAGCCACCGCTCCAGCCCCCCTATACCCTTTTAATTCTTATCTTATTTTTTTTTTCCTGGTACTGGAGATTAAACCTCTGTTACTCTACCACAGAACTATATCCCCAGTTCTTTCTTTCATCTTTTATTTTCAGGCAGGGTTTTACTAAGTTGCTGAGGCTGGCCTCAAATTTCTGGTCCTCCTGTCTCACCCTCCTGAGCCACTGGGGTGAAGGCCTGCCCCACTGAGTCCAGCTCATATTCTTCTTTTCCTTATAGATATCCAGTTTTCCTAACACCATTGATTGAAAAGACCGTTTTTCCATTTTGAGTCTTATTGTTGAGGGTGTGAAAAATTAATTAATCATGCATGCTTAGTTTTATTTCTGGACTCTCTATTCTGTTCCATTCTTATGTGTTTTTGTGGCCAATAAGAATTACTCTTACCTTGATTTTAAAAATGAATCTTGAGAAAGGGAGTCACTTAGCCAAGGGCAAAACTAGAGGCCCCCTAAGGCCTCTAAATCTAAGCAGGTCTTATTCTTTTTTGTATTACAACCTGGAATTCAAATATCTCATTATTCTGTAAATTCATGACTTCTCACAAGTCACTTAAGTTCTCTTAATTGCAGGTATTTTATTTTAAAATAGAATGGAATACACATACCTTGCAGTGAAGTTTTAAAAATCAAATTGACTTAGAAAAATAAAGGAAAAAAAAAAAAGAAGCTCCTAGTTCAAAAATCTTATCAGCCGTTCACAAATGTCTGTTTTTTTTTTTTTTTTTTCAGAACTTCACTCAGTCTTCTTTCCCTAGTTCTTTTAGCAAGACAGGCAAATGGCAAATTACTGATGCCCATGGTCATCACATCTTCTGAGAGAGAGAAGGTAGGTGGTGGGGGCAGGTAGGTGGGGCAGGTAGCTGTGGGTGATCTATGACCCTCTGATTGTTTTCTTTCCTATAGAAGAGTCACTGAGTGAAAGGGCTCACTATAGAAAGAGAAGAGTGGAAGTCTTAAACATGTCCAGAGTTTAGGTGAGACCCATCCAAAACTCTTGATGGCAAGACTGTAAAACTGCTATTCTTTGCCAGCCCATTAAACCCAAACATACCAACAACATGGAGCAAGAAGTCTCTCTCAACCACACATACCCTGATTTCTAGCACTGTTTCCATAGGGGAAAATGATGCATTGTTCCTTGGGGGTTGGGAACTCCTCTTCATTTGGCTCTGAAGATGGACTCAATGCAAGTACAGAAGGGCTAAGACTCGTTGCCCTAGGAGTGTTATCATTTAACTCTGCTTTTTCTCATCCCTGATGCCTCAAAGGTATAGATGTTATGGTGAAATTCTAATTCAATGCCATACAAACGTAATTTGTGTGAACAATATTTTTAGGGTGTAGCTTAGTTAAGTTTGAAATGTTTCTCACTCTCTCTCTCTCTCTCTCTCTTTCCCCTCCTTCCCTCCCTCTTTATGAGGCAAGCCCCCTTGTAACCACATAATATTCTGTGGTCAGTATAGAAAAAGTTTTAGAAAAACACAGCACTAAAGACTTAGAAGAAATTGCACTATGAAGCAAAATCAAGAGTGTGTTTGAAATGCGATCTCAACCCCCAGGACAGCACTTAAAAATCTTCCTCACACACCTGAAATTTAGACTGCACGGGGACATCTGATACTGAGTTTACAAAAGTGAGTAAAGTTTGAATTTAAGACTACCGAGAAAATCTGAGACAGGAAAGGAAAAGCTGAGGGCTAGGGTGGTTAGCAGGGGTTAGTAAATTAACATTTATTGAGCACTAAGCACTTTTTTTCTCATTTAATTCTTAGAGTTAAGCAAAGTGATAAGCATCATTAGCATTAATTTTACATTTAAGCAAACTGAAGCTCCAAGAGGTTAAGGAACTTGCTCGAAGTACCACAGCTGGTTAGCTTTCAGCAGTGAAGATTCAAGACTCTCATTCCACTGAAAATGTAGCAAATGAATAATTTTGTGTTAGGGATGGAATTGTTTACATATTCTCTAGCCTTGGCTTACTATGTTGTATCTCAAACTCTTTAAATATTAATTCACTTAGAAAGCCTAACATAGTGTCCTTTACTCAATAGGCAATCAATAACCCTGAGTTATAGTAATGTTTCTGAAAGCAGTTGAATAGAATACGGCTTCATCATTCATCCTTAACCTTAGAGAGATCCAGTACTACTGCTTTAAAGATTTATATACTTAAGGACAAAAGAACCACTCTGCTTAGAGGAGGAGGAAAGAGCAAAGAGCGAAGAGTGGAAGAGAGGGCAGAGAGGAAGAGTTGTAAATGAGATCTCCCATTATCTATTCCTGGGCAGATAATTAGATAATTTAAAGTCAAACTCAAATTTTTTCTACTGTCTTTTCCACTGAAATGACCATATAGCAACTGTGATAAAGTTTAGTATTATTTGAGGATCATAACCCTATGACAATAATAGGACAAAACAAAGGTGGGGGTATGTAAAATCATTCTGAGTTGTTAGAAAGCAAAATTTACTTGTAAATGCATTTTCAAATATATTTGCTTGGTAGATTCTAGCATTAGCTTGTGTTGTCTCTGGTTCAATACTGGCATTTACAATGTTTTTTAAAATTATCCTTACTTTTTCCTTACTGGCTTTCATTCTTCCTTTCTTCTTCCTTTTTCAGATTTGCTTTTGATCAAGAAATGCAAAAACTCAGAACATACAGCAGATCTACAGATTAATTTGAAAGATCTGTCCAATCCATTGTCCAACTCAGTTACCTACTGACGGTGTGGATTTAACCAGGTCAGCTAATTACTCAAAATTAAGGAAATACATTATTGTTTTGAATAGGGACTTCATTACCATAAGAGACTGGAGATTCAAATAAAGCATTATTATTTTTTTTTTAGAAATGGTTTCAAATTAACCATTTCAGCTGTAGAAGGAATATGATCAAGTCAAATATACACATTGACTTTAAATAGTCATGGAGGAGACGTTGAAATGTGAAGTCCTCTCAGCTGTAGATTTGAGAAAATATTAAGGTTTGTTCTGAAGCACAGCTGCCATTTTTAATTATAAATTTTGCTGGATCTTTTACAAGTGCTATTTATCATTGAATATGTGGTGCCAGGCAAGTGCCAAGATATTGAAGAATTGCAATATATGCTTCTTAACAAAAACATAAAGAATAAATTATATCAAGACTTCCTAAGCAGCAGAACTGGTATTTTGAGCAAAATGCAATTAAGGTCAGGATCAATGATCTTCCCAGTTATGTTGTAAAAATCAACAGACATTGTGAATATTAAGTAGCAAGAATTTCTCTTAAGGATTGGGAAAATCCAGTTCCAGGGAAGAACATTGATGCATCATTTCAGAGTAAACATCTTCCCATTGCTAAAACAGTTAAGTGAGAGACTCATTGTGGACGGAATATAACTTTTGATTGGGACTCAACTTCAAGGTCCAATTTCAGAGACAAATTTCAGTCCTTGCAGAAAGGTTAAGTAGGAGACAGGCTGCTGTTGACTTCAATGTCGTCTATGGCCGCCATATAGCTGGGGTAGCTGGGCTGGAGGGGAGTGTGATTTATAATGCAAAACAGAGCAGAAACAATCAGAAGCAGACCAGAACTCACCAGCCTGCTCTGTGTGACATGAGAACATGTGGAGGAATGAAGTGTTCATAATTATGAATAGCAGCTCTATTACCATAACTACATTATTCATGGCTTCAAATGGAAATGCTGTCTTAAAATTCCTTGCCAGTGATTTTTTTTTTCATTTTTAACAATGATAACTGCTCTTGCTCATTGTTTAACAGTTCAACAAAATTTCAAAACCTCAAGGTGGAGGAGGAGTTCTTTTCTTTTTTTATTTTTTTTTAAATTTCTAAATATGAGACATTGATTTGGCCATAAACAACAGGTATAATGAAAAGAGCCTTTGGAGAGGGACTCTAGGCAGAGGGGGAGGGACCATCATGCAATTACTATCTCCAGGCCACAGAAGAGTGAGGAAATAGGATGCTGATTGCTACTCTTGAGTGTGCTTTCACCCTTGGGTGCCAGGGCAAGAAAGGGTCACCGGAAGTTCAGTCTGTCAACAAGCCTTTGCCTCACTGTCTGGACTGAACTTTCAATTTATTGGCTTTAGAATAATTTAGGGAAAGCAATTTCTCAATCCATCATGGTTTGATATTTTGATAAAAACAGAAAGAAACGCACGCATGTACATATACCTGATGTAAGGAAAAGAGGGGACAAAAGAAGAAAAGAAAAAATATTTAAAAAATTAAAAAGAAGGGGCTGGAGCGGTGGCTCAGTGGTTTCGGTGCTTGCCTGGCAAGCACGAGGACCTGGGTTCAAACCCCAGCACCACGTACACAACTAAGTGTTAGAGCAACTAAGACCATGTGAAAAACTAAATAAAGTTGTTTCTCCCTTTCTCTGTCTCTCTCTCTCACTGTCCCTCTCTCTTTAAAAAAAAAAAAATTAAAAAGAAAAAAGAAAGAAACATCCTCACCTTCTCTGGAGTTTAATATGTAGAAAATAATTTCCATGTAATGCTTCATTTTATTCTATATATAGCAATGGAATAACATCTGAGATAAATAGTATTATGCCCATGATAAATAAAATAGAGTATTTACAGAGTTTTCAGTGTTGCCTAAGGCTGATCAAAGGGGAGGGGGGAAGAAAAGATAAAGGAAAGTGTCAGAACTGAGAAAAATTCCAAGGCAGAAAGAGGAAGTTTAGTCTTCTTCCAAAGACCTTGTGAAAACTCTAGTGTTCTACTACTAATTTCCCTGGTGGAAATTACATTATATCTGTGAAAATATTTATAAAATAGGTAGACAACTGAGTGTAATGGGACACTCCTGTAATCTCAGTGACTTGGGAGGCTGAGACAGGAGGATCTTAGGTTTGAGGCAAACTTAAACAATTTAGCAAGGCTCTATCCCAAAATAAAAAAGATGTTAAATAAAAAGGACTAAATGACTGAGGATGAGGGTCAGTGGTAGAGGGCCCCTGTGTTCAATCCCCAATAACTAACTAACTAAATGAATAAATAAACAAAACAGGTAGACATAAACTAACATTAGCCTGGTAGTAACATTAGTTGGGTTAAATAAGATTTTGCCTATAAAATGCTTCCTTCAGAACGCAACACTGAGGAAATGCTAAGTCAGTATTTATTATCACAAAGATGATGAAAGATAAGATAGTACAGATATAGATGTATATTTAGACAAATATTTTCACACATATATATGTGCATATACATTTTACTATAAAAGAGTCAAAAGTGAAACAAATCTCCTTCCACAACCAATCAATTTCTATCGCTTATTAACTTCCTATCAACTGTATTTATTTACACTTCCAATGCCTCTCATTACTGAATCACTGTGAAGCCATCCCCAAACATCATATGCTTTTCTTCTTAAATAGTTTAGTATCTCTAAAGGGACAATGACTCTTTTTTATTATTATCGGAACATTATAGTTGTACATAATGAAGGTATGTGTTGTTGCATGCCGTACATGCACACATTATAACTGTGGATTTTAGCCCAATTCCCTCCCCAACACTTCTGTCACCCCCTTCTCCTTCTCCCTGCTCTCTTTCCTCTATTGATATCCCTTTGATTACATATATATGTGTGTGTGTGTGTGTGTGTGTGTGTGTGCACTACTTGTACATACACAGATGTAATATTTGACATACATTTCACTTTTCTTGTTTTAAATGTGGGAACTATTTGGTATCTCAGAAGTGCAGAGTATGCTATACATTATTTATAGATCCCCTTTTTCCCTACCTTCCTTTCTCCTCTTTCCCCTTCTCTTTCCTAGGTTTCCTTTAGTTTGCTTGTTAATTAGTGTTTGATGGATCTATTATATAATCTTGTCTTTCTCTCATGCTTTCCTTTGTTTTACTATAATTTCAATATGCTAGAGAAAGCATTTGACCTTTGAGTTTTTGAGTCTGGTTAATTTCACTTAGCAAAATTTTTATGATTTTCTCCATTTCCATCCATTTACCAACAAAGGTCATGATTTCATTCTTTTTAATAGATGAATATAATCCCATTATATACATATATATACACACACACATATACAAAGATATATACATATACACGTATATACATATATATGGAATATGTGTTTATATATGTGAGTGTGTGTAATATTTATTTATATATATCACAGTTTCTTGACCCATTCATCCAATATGGGTATCTGGGTTGATTATATAATTTAACTATTGTGAATTGCACTGTTAAAAACATTGATGTAGCTGTGCCGCTGGAGTATGCCGGTTTTACATCTTCTGGGAAAATACTTAGGAGTGGAACAACTAGATCACATGATAGCTCCATCCCTACGTTTTTGAGGAAGTGTCCATGCTGCTTTCCAGAGTGGTTATACTAGTCTGCAGTCTCACCAACGAAGTACAAGAGTTCCTTTTCCCCCACAACCATTCCAGCATTAGTTGTTGTTTGTGTTCAACTCCTCTGATAGGGGACTAATATTCAGATTATACAAAGAACAATATCAAAACCACAAATAAACCAATCAACAAATGCACAAAGGAACTAAAGAGAAACCTATCAACAGAAGAAAGGCAACAGGCCAATAAATGTGAAAAAATGTTCAACATCTCTAGAAATCAGGGAAGCAAAATCAAAACTACATTATTATTTCACCTCACTCCAGTCAGAATGACAATGACTGTTTTAAAAGCATAATACAATACCATCACCACATCTAATTAAAACTGTTTTCTGAATATCATGAAACATGTAGCTAATGTCCATTTTCTCTTATTCATCTCACAGAGGTACGTGTGTGTGTGTGTGTGTGTGTGTGTGTGTGTGTGTTTCTCCCTTTGCTGCTGAAATTAAGACCAAAGTACATGAATTACTTTTTTTGCCTGTTGTACCCTTTGTCTCTTAAGCATCATTTTATCTAAGTTTCTCCACCTCTGCCACCTGTTATAGTTTGGATGAAAGGTGTCTCCCAGAAGCTCGATATGTGAGACAATGTGAAAGCTGAGGTGAAATGTTTGGGTTGTAAGAGCCTCAACCCAGTCAGTGAGTTAATCACCTGATAGGGATTAACTGGCAACTAGCGTGTGGTTGGAGAAAGTGGGGTCACTGGGGCTGTGCTTTGGGGATATCAATTTTGTATCTGGAGTGAAGTCCGTCTCTGCTCCCTGGAGTCCTGCCTTCTGCCTCATCTCTAGTCCCAAAGAATGGAACCAACCACCCATGTCCTAAGACTCTGTGAGGCTGGTTTTAAAAGTGATGGACTTCTTAACCTAGCAGAAGAAATTTTTAGGCAACATAATATTCAGGCAGTGATACAGATATTACTAGCAGCTTTTAGCCAAGTTCATGGTGATATTCAGAAGAAAGTAGAGCAGAAAGATTTGAAAAACTTAGACTTGAAAGATGGGAGTAAAACTGAGGCCAAGGAAGTTGCAGTTGTTAAGGACCTTACCCCCACTGATGAAATTCTAAAGATTTTGTCCAGAGGCAAAAATAAAGATGGCCAGAGGGCATCTCAGGAATTGGCAGGATCATATCCATCTCAGACTTAAAGGAGTAAAAATTCCTTTGAGAAGAGATCAGAGTGTCACCCCTCTTGGACAAAGGCACCTAGGAAGGCATATCAATGTGCAAAAACCACTCAGACACTCATGCTGCTGCAGCCAGGGTCCCTGGAAGATTGCTCACTTCTTGAGATGGCAGCAGGTCTTGGTGGCAACCACGTGATGCCGTTTCTGCAGTATTGCAAGATGCTGGAATTAGGGGGTTATGAAACCTTCCAGAGATTTCAAAGGAAGGTTTGGGAGGCTAAGCAAAATGCCCCAAGGTTGGCATCCTTGTGTGCAACCTCTGAGAGGGCAATGTGTAGAGATGTGAGGAGGAAGCCCAAGCTACCATGGAGACCCTGAGATTAAGAAATGCCAGTACAGTGGAGCATCACACATGGAAAGCTGAAGGAACTGATCAGAGATGAGCCAAGAGACAGGCCATGTGTACCACAACGGGCAAAGCCATAGGGATGGAGCTACACAAGCCCTTTGGACAGAACATCAGGATGTCATTGACAGTGAGTGTGGAACGGAGCCAGAGGCTTGAGCAAGGCTTAGGGAGCAAGCGGGGAGAGGAGGGAGTGTGAGAGAGTGCAGGAGGGTGCGAGACAGGGCAGAGCAGGGGCTGCTGAAAGAAAGTGTACAGCAATTTAATTGTGTTGTAGTCTTTAGAGGCCTCATTTTTGAATAGTGTTTGAAGTAGCCCTAAATTCTAGTTTACTAAGAACAAAGAACAACAAACCACGTTTCATACCGCCAGATGAACTGACCCTTAGCAAATAGCCAATCAGGAGCTGACCAGCCAATTCCTAACATACCAAACTATATATGGTAGAAGTCCGAGACAAAGGGTACCATGGCTGATAGAAATATATCGTATATGTTAGAAGATCAACCGATCATGTACTTTGCTTTGTTTGAATTTCCCTCTTCGCCGTGAAACCCTATAAAAGTATCCTTGTACTAGGGCTCAGGGCTCCCTCCCTCTAAATCCACTGCATCGGAGAGAGCCCAGGCTTGAGCTTGCAATAAAAGACCCTCATGTGTTTGCATCAGATTCGGCTCCTTGGTGGTCTCTGGGGACTCGAGACTTGGGCATTACAGTCATGTGCTCCAGGTGCTGGACATGGAACCCAAGGATTGTTTGCCCAGCTGGATTTTGGTCTTGCTTTGGTCCTGTCCCATCTGTTTTTTTATCTCAATGGAAATATTTACTATGTGCCATTATATATTGGACATAAAAATGATTTTATACAGGAGCCTATGCTGAGACTTTATTTTGAGTCCTAGAGGATACTTTGGACTTGAACTTTTGGGCAATCTTGGAACTGTCAAGACTATGGGGACTCTTGAAAGTGAACTAAATATATTTTCATTATGAGTCTGTCATCAACTTTTGGGGGCCAGGAGTGGAATGTTGTGGTTTGGATGAAAGGTGTCCCCCAAAAGCTCAATATGTGAGACAATGTGAAGGCTGAGGTAAAATGATTGGGTTATAAGAGCCTCAACCCAATCAGTTAGCTAATCACTTGATAAGGATTAACTGGCAACTGAAGGCAGGTAGGATGTGGTTGGAGGAGATGGGTCATTGGAAATATGCCTTTTGGGTATGTATTTTGTATCTGGAGTGGAGTCTCTCTGTCTCTGCTTCCTGGAGCTGTGCTTCCTGCCATGGTATCCTGCCTCACCTGAAGTCCCAAGAATGGAGCCCTCCTTTTATGGACTAAAACCTCTGAAACCATGAGCCCATAAATTAACTTTTCCTCCTAAAATTGCTCTTGGGAAGTTCTTAGGTCACAGCAATGAAAACACGGACTAAAATACCTCCACACATACAAATTTGTTATCAGTCTTGAAACTTTTACTAAGGACTTTTCCTACAGTGATGTTTATTTAACAAATTGGTATTCAAAACCAGAGAAATGATGATGAAGATGGTAGACAGGTGGGTAGGTGCACAGACAGACAATACCACATTACATTCAGAAGGTTAATAAGATCTACCCTTCTTTATTTTCAAAATATTGACAACCATTTATCACTTTATTCTAATTTTTATAAGAGAAATAACCCCTTTTGTAATCAGAATAACTGGTTACCTAAGGAAGAAGTCTTTGAAAGATAAAATCTTTCATTTTTTGTGTATGGTGCTGGGGATTGAGCTCAAGGGCACTTTGACAGCGAGTTACATTCCTAGCCCTTTTAACTACTTTATATGGAGGCAGGATCACCTTAAAACCTAGGGGACCTCTCGAAGTTGCTGAGACTGACCTGGAATTAGCAACCCTCCTGCCTCAGCCTCTGGAGTCAGTGGGGTTACAGATGTGTATCACCACACCTGGCTGAAAGAGAAACTTTTTAAAGGACAGCTTCACATGATCCTGAGATTGAAAACAAAATTCAAGCCATTCATAATTTACAAAATAACAGTTTGCAGATGATGAGACATTGGACTGGTTTCCACTGGGCTAATCCCCCCTCTCTTGCATATACATGTACAGGTATAAATGGAATGATCATTTTTCTTACAACCTAATGACTTCTTTCCCAATTTGGGACAAATCGCTATTCTCATAAAATTAGGGTTTGCCCATAGACTAAATTTATAGAGAAATTTCTCATAGTCATTTATAAAATTCCTTTTTGAAAGCATAAAAGCATTCAGTCTTTACTATTTAAAATGTTAGAGGTTGCTTTCTTTAATAACAAATGAGAAACATGAACACTGTAGAACACAATCGTAAAAATCTAACACGAACAATAAAATCATTTAAAAATAATTCTTACATCTCACCCATCCAGAGTTAATTGTCATCAGTTTCCTTCCAGGAGTTTCCCATGCAAATAAATAATTACAGAGATAAAACTAAATTTCAGTTATAGCAGCTGTTCTATAAGAGATGAAAAGATACATTTCTAGATGCTATTTCTTTGACCTTTCAACAAAAAAAGATTACCAACTCCTTTCTGAAGTGGTAGACTTAGAAATTCACCCTGGAGCATATCTTGAGGGTTTTATTTACTTATGCAAATTTATGCCACACAGATCCTGCTTTTCACTGGAATCTTTGTAGGGCTTATCAGAGTATACCCCTGCCCCTTTAAGCATATTGAAATGTTAGAAGAGACACTAATTTTCACAAGATAGGCAGAAAGTTTTAGTTTTTGTTGGGGAGAGGGCAGAAATAATGAAGAGCAAACTTCCATCCTTCTCCTAAATGTGGACATATATCAAGGAGGATGAGTTTAATCCCAAACATGATAGCAGGTATAGGCCAAAGAGCTTCTGAAAAGATCACCCTGGGTGTACAGATGTCACAGGCACCCACCGTGTCACAATAACTACAAACAATTACTGCCCTTTGAATGCTCATTCATTCAGTGCACACAACACATATCACTATCCTAACACTATATCCTAACACTATTTGCAGAGGGGGACATTCTCACCAATCCACATCTTCTTGGTTCCTATGGGTGAGTATTAGATTCTCTGGGTCCTCGTCTGACTCAGTCTCTTGCTGGCTGGAGAAGAGTGCACCACCGCCTTGTAGGATGTCTTCGGTCTGTTATCTTGAGACTGTCCCTTTTATAGTATTTCTAGCTTTTTATCTTTATGCTATGCTGCCTCACAGTGAAGTTCATACTCTCCACATAGGGTTTGTCCACGTTGCTTTGCCTGTCACAGGGTTTGTCTATACTGTCTCGCAGGACAGTTCACATTGCACAGGGTTAGACTATGCTACCTCCTAAGGTAGTTTACATTGCATGGAGTTTGTCACACACTTATTCTATAGGTAACTTAAAGTTTTATTTAATTCTTATATTACACTCTTTTTTAAAGCTTCCAATGAAATAGTATAATATATATATATAAATTCTGAAAGTTAGATTTACCCCCAAGAGCCCCTCCCCCCAATTACCTACCCTTATCCCTCCCCCCTCATTCCCAATGCATCTCTACAAATGCCTTAGGATGTATGACATTACACTTTATACAGATTTAAAATATGATAATAAACTTCCTTTCTCAATGGCCAAGGTCTAGCTCCAGCCTCCATAGATGAGTGAAGACATTCAACCTTTGGTTCTCTGGGTTATGCTGATTTCACTCAGCATAATTTCTTTCATAGCCATACATTTACCTTCAAAGGCTGCAATACCACTGTTTCTAATTGCTGAGTAAAATTCCATGGTATATATGTGCCACAGTTTTTGGATCCATTCATCCAGTGAGGGACATCTGGGTTGTTTCCATGATTTAGCTATTGTAAATTGAACTGCTAACAACATCAATTTTGTTGTGTCACTGTAATGTGCTGATTCTAAATCCCCTGGAAAAATACCAAGGAGAGGAA
>PVKS010008569.1:42830-67838 GCA_004027875.1 Aplodontia rufa | reverse complement strand
TTTTCACATGGCCTTTGTTGCTCCAACACTTAGTTGTGTACGTGGTGCTGGGGTTTGAACCCGGGTCCTCGTGCTTGCCAGGCAAGCGCCGAAACCACTGAGCCACAGCTCCAGCCCGGGATAAATCTCTTAATACATATGTATCCTACTATTCTGTTCCTGTGGAATAGAACCTGCACATCTTACCCATTTCTTCCACTTCTTTTTTTTTTTTTTAAGAGAGAGGGACAGTGAGAGAGAGAGAATCAATTTTACTTAGTTTTTCATCTGGACTTCTTTGCTCCACCACTTCTTTGTGTAGTTGGCGCTGGGGTTTGAACCTGTGTCCTCATGCATGTCAGGCAAGCGCCATAAACATTGAGCCACTGCTCTAGCCACCGGAGCCAGCCCCTCTTCCACCTTTCTTAAAGTAAGGTAAGGCTGGTCTAACTGGCCTGTCATGTGTGTGGGGTGGGGTAGGGCTGGATTCCATTCCCAGAACTGAGGGGGAAAACAAAGAGGGGGTGAGACACTGTGGCCCCAGGGGTCTCCTGTATCATGAAAGGAATGGAAATGCAGGAGGCTGCAGGGGTGGGGAGCCAGACCTCTTCCCCTCTCTGGGACTCTTCTATCGACTTGAAGCGGTGGGGACAAGAAAGAGAAGCACAGCAGTCCCCAGCAGGTAAGTCCTTCTTAGATTCATAGTCTAGGAATGGCTCAGGTTGGAGACCACCCCCCACCCCCAGTCTATCCCCACTGCAGCGTGAAATGGACCCACAAGCAGTGTGGGGCAGAGCTGTTGGTGCCTGTCTAGTTCTCCAGTCAGGAGCTCTGCAGCTGCCTGCCGTGACATGCCCACACACGGCTGTGGTTCCCAGGGATGGCCACACGGGTCAAACAAGAGAACACAAAGTCCCACTGGAACCCCACATCTTTGCTCAGCCCTGGCTGCACATTTAGTAGTCCTTGGGGAACTTTTAAAAAATCCTGATATATAAGACTCACCCCAGACCAATATATCCAAATCTCTGGAGAATGAAGCTTGAGCATCAGTATTTTTTCTTTTTTTCTCTAGTACTGGGGATTGAATCCAGGAATGTCCTACTACTTAGCTATGCCCCATTGCTTTTTATTTATTTTTTAAATTTTGAGACGGAGTCTCCCTATGTCGCTGAGACTGGCCTCATACTTGAGATCCTCCTGCCTCAGCCTCCCTAGTAATTGGGATTACAGGTGTGTACCACTGTGCCTGGTGAGCATCAGAATTTTTGGAGTGTTCTCCCAGGTGACTCTCACATATAGCCGGGCTGAGCACTGCTGGTCTGGACAGCGATGGCGCAGTGGGTACGTTCCATTTTCCTCTCCCTTCATCCCCATCCCTACTTGTCTCTTTGAGTTCTGCCTATAAGGGGCAAAAAGACCCTAGAGGGCAGCCTGATGGAGAACTCTTCTGAGACTTCCTGTTCTCTCTTCAGTCTCCCTTGCAGAACCCCCCCCCCCATTTCTCAGTCCTTTCCTCAATCCTTTACTGGAATTACTGGTCCCCCTTCCGGTACCTGTTCTCCAACTATGCTTTTCTCCCTCAGGGGTCAGTGGCAGCCTGGTCTCTCTCAGGTACTGTTCTTCAGCCAGAGCGCTGTGACTGCCTCCAGCAGGCCCCCTGGCTGCCCCCAACTGAGATAGGGATTTCCGATAAAAAGAGAAATACAGAATCTTGGGGAAAATACCCTCAAGCCATTGAGACCTGGAAGGCACAGCGCACCTTTGGCCTGAATGCCTGTGGTCTGCCCTGTGGCCTGCGCCTGTGGCCTGTGGCCTTCACCTGCGCCCTTGTAAACTGAGGAAATACTCAGGTGCAGGGGAACTGGCAGGAAATTGTGCAACTCCATGTGGGACCCACCTCCAGCCTGGCCCCTGATGCAGCCCTTCTGTAAATATTGGACCCCAGCCCAGGTGGCCACTGCTTCCGCTCTTGAGACAGCCCGCATTCTCCCTTGAATGTGTGTCCACCTTCCTAAATAAACCTCTGTCTATGCCTCTGTCTGGCTCGTGCTGAAATGCTTTTCTGCCAAGCAGACCAAGGACCCTGCTGGTCCTGAGTTGAGGTCCCCCTCTCCTCGGGCCTTTGTCTGGAGACATTGCTTCTCCGTGACACAACCCAGGCCTGCAGGACCTGTCAGCACCTGGGCTCTGTTCCTTGCTGTGGTGTCAGGGACTCCAGACTGCAAGCAGGAACGGGACAGCCTCACAGCCTGCAACAGAGGCCGGATTCTCTCCTCTCCTCCCTCAGAAAGTTGTGGCAACAGTTACAGGAGCAGAAAAGGGCCACTTTGTGGTGTTTCCCAATATTTCTGAATCTCCTATGGAGGCTCTGCTGTGTGCCGGGCCACCGGGATCCCAAAGATGAGTAAGGCACAGTCCTTTCCCTCCAGGAATTTATAAAAGGTAGACTTTCTTACCGTATATACGGGAGAAAGGAGGGCAAGAGAGCGGTGGGGGAAATCCCTAATACCCTCAGTAGCTGTTATGTGCAGGCAGGATACCATCTTATATGTGAAACCTAAGATGGGATGAAAGCTAGCTAAGTTTAATTAATAAACTCATCAAAGTTGAAATTTCACATAAGCTGGGGGAGCCAAACCTGTGAAGGTGGGGGGAGAAGGGAGGGAGGCAAAGAGGGGAGGGAGGGATTGGGGGTTATCAATACAACTGGGGACACTGGACTCCCATGAGAAGCCCAACTATACACAGGCAGGCAGAGAAGCTCAGAAATTTCAAAACTTAATAGACTTGTGGATGCCCGTTTGCAATTATAGTGTGGGGGATTACAGAGGAGCACGAGATTGGGGAATGGATGAAGCGGGGAGATCCTGGATTAGGGTCGGCTTAACTTGTCAATATCCATGTACGCATGAATGTGCAACGATTCCCTCCAATACGGAAGACTACGCAGATGAGGAAACTGAATTAAATACAGTTAAATGACTAGCCAAATATATTGCAGCTATGAAGTGGTGAAGCTGGGATTTGAGGTCAGGTCTTCAGGCTCCCATTACAACACTTTTTCTCATATCTAATCCTGTGCTATTTTCTTTTTTAAAGACAGAGAGAGAGAGAGAGAGAGAGTCAATTTTTATTTTTTCACCTGATTTTTTTTTCTTCTGACTCTCAGTTGTGTATGTGGTGCTAGGGTTTGAACCTGGGTCCTCACACATGCCAGGCAAGTGCTCTACCACTGAGCCACCACTCCAGCCCTGGCCCTGTGCTCTTGAAACTGAGCCATGGAAAGAGGTTCAGAATTGAAAGCTGTTTCTTGTTCTGCCTCTGTTGCCAGCTAGCTGGGTGACATTGGCCAGGCTCTTGCCTACTCTGATCCTTGCTTGGTTTTCTTCTGTATAAAGTGAGGCGGGTAGGATAGGTCATTTTAAAGATCCCTTTCAGCTCTATGATTTTTACAATTCCATTTCTGTTTCCTAGTCAGTTATAAATTCGTTTTGTTTTCATCTTCTAAGAAGGGCCACTGGAGCTCAGAAGTGGGGTCAGGCAGCCAATTTCCTGCCAAGTGGGAGCTGGAACCTTCAGTGTGGGAGCTCAGTACATGGCAGTGTCCTCCAGTTGGGCCTGGAGGAGTGCGCCAGGACACCCTAGCGGGGGTGGGCACTGCGGGTTCCAGCAGCTGGTCTCCAATCGTGGGGGGTCTCACCCCTGCAGGATCCACCAAGAGAAGCACTCAGTCCACAGAGTCAGACCAGGCCAGAGAGGACAGCCCAGAGCCAGTCAATGTGAAGCCTCCCCCGGCACTTCACAGTTCTGAAAATGGCCCTGAGAGAGATGCTATCAGGAGGCGTATTTAATGGTCTTGGAAATTGGCTAATTTTGTCGCAACTGTCTGAGTGTCCTCTGATGCATGCTAAGCATTTGGGCCAGTGTGGTGTATGAATAGGGCCAGGGTGCCCAAGGCCTTCAGAGACATGATACCCAAAGGGCAGGGCAGTCACTGCAGGGGTTCTAGTGACCAAGAGACCCCAAGTGACCTCTAGCAACCAGGCTAGGTACTGAGCCAGTGCCCCCTCCTGCTCCTCCAGGAGTCACGGCACCCCTTCCTCCACCCACTCCCGACCACCTTGGCCTCCCTCAGCCTCCCAGCCTCCCTGTCTCTGCTGAGGCCCTTCTGCCCACCCTGCCTCCCCCACCCCCATAGCCCCTGAGCTGAGCTCCCCGCAGTCACCCTCCCAAGCCTCGGGTCAATAGCCAGCCGTCAATATCCTGCACTGGGAAGCAGCTATCGCTCCTTGCACGCCTGATTCCCCAAGAACTGCTCTCCCGCCCCTCCTGGGCCTCCAGCACGCTCCCTCCATCCTCCGGGCCCAGCTTCTCCTCCTCCAGAGCCGCTGCCATCCATCAAGCTCTCTGGCTCGCTGGTCACATTTGCTTTCTCTGGCTGTCTTCAGCTCGGCTGTTTATTTTCTTTCACTCCCCGCTTCCTACTCCCTCTTTCTCCACTTGTTCTCAGGGCTTTGTGTAAGTGACTTGCGAGGGTCATCTTGCAGAATGGAGCTGAAAAGAGCCCTGGAGTCATATGCCCCATGCCTCCCTCTACCTGGCAGGTGACTCCACTCTCTCCAAAATTTAGGCTCATGGAAGCTACAGTTTCTTTGGGTCAGGTGAGGATATTTCAAGAGTCTGTGATTTGGAATCCAAGGGCTTCAGTTTCAGAACCAATTCTGAGAGAACCTGGGTAGGTCCATTTAGCCTCTCTAAGCCTCCATTTTCTCACTTTTCTCACTCCTGGCAGGGCCAGGAGTGCTGGTGCACACCTATAATTTCAGTTTCTCAGGAGGCTGAGACAGGAGGATAGCAAGTTTGAGGCCAGCCTCAGTAACTTAAGGTGACACTGTCTTTTTTTTTTTTTTCTTTTCTTTTTTAAAGAGAGAGGGATAGTCAGAGAGAAAGAAAGAGAGAATCAACTTTAGTTTCTCATGTGACTTTCGTTGCTCAGATACGTCATTGTGTCTGTGGTGCTGGGGTTCGAACCCATGTCCTCGTGCATGCCAGGCAAGTGCAGTGACCACTGAGCCACCGCTCTGAGGAGGGACAGAGCTGGGAGGACTGAGGGAGAAAATAACAGCTGTCATTTATTGAGGATATTCTTTATGTCAGGCTCCATGCTAGACACTTTCAAATCCTGCGTTTAAGCAAGTTAGCATGTTTTGTAAGAAAGTGCTAGGCAAATGCTAGTTATATTACATACAAACCCAGAAATCTGTTACTGCACTCACATGGCTTTCTTTTGTGCCCAGAAAATAATTACACAGGAACTTTCGAACAGTTTTTTCAACAAATATTTCAGGTGCACATGGTCTCAATGACCATTCCTGGGCTGCCGGGAGCAGGGGAGGCAGGTGGAGTAGCCCTGTTCCACAGGTGACAGATCAAGACTGGGCCTTGGGGGCTCTGCCTGTTTCTCCACTTTCCCGGCCCTCCACTGGCTTGCTGCAGACTGGGCTGCCTGACTGTCCCTCCCGATGGCCAGCAGGGCCACAGGCAATGCATGTGAGTGTTACGGATGGCATGTGCAGCGTCTTAGAAGATGGAATGACGTGCCAAGCGGAGGAGTGACCCAGAGCATCCAGATGCCAACCAGGGTGGCATGAGCAGTACATCCCCAGAAGGAAGAGGGCGTGCTGGGGATAGCTCCCAGGGTCATTGTGCTGGCAAGCTGGCTGTGGGCCAGAAACCAGCAGGAAATGGGGACACAGGAGAAAGGCATCATGTGCTGTATGAGTGAGCTTCTGAACATGAAGTTCTGAGACAAAGTGTTTAGCAAGGACTTGTTCTTACTCTCTGCTAATCTCAGGACCAATAAATCACTTCCCAGACCATGCTTGGTGGCCCTACCTCAGGACACAAGGTGACTTTGGTCCGAGAGCCTGTGGCAACCTTGCAGCCCCTCCCAGGAGCCAGTGTGATTATCCAGCCCTTGGCCAACTCTTTGAGGTGTCTCCTGCCACTCCAGGGACCGCACACTGTCTGTGCCACAGAATGCCCCCTGCCCCTGCCCTCTTCCCACTGTCATCAGCTCAGATCAGCTTGTTAGAGTTACTGTTTGCCCAGGCTTGGATTCCTCAACTAAAGGAGAAGCAGAGAGGCCCTAAGAAATAAGAATAAACCTTGAGTGACTGATGACAATAACAGACGGGTTAGCCTTAGATGGGGAAGACCAAGGGGTGATTTATTATGAATTATTATTATTATTGGTATTAGGAACTGAACCCAGTGGTGGTTACCACTGAGCCACATCCCAGCCCTTTTTATTTTTTATTTTGAGACAAGGTCTCACTAAATTGCTTAGGGCCTCGCTAAGTTGCTGAGGCTGACTTTGAACTTGTGATCCTCCTGCCTCAGCCTTCTGGGCCGCTGGGATTATAGGTATGAGCTATCACACTCAACTATTATGAATTTATTTTAATGTTGTTATTTATCTATTTTCCACATTTTATATCAATGCATTGTAGTTGTACATAACGATGGGATTTGTTGTTATATATTCCCACATGTACACAATATAGCAATATAATTTGGCTGATATCCATTCCCTATTTTGAATTTCAAGTCTAAAGAAGACCCTTGCTCTGAGAACTATGACCAACAGTCTTCTCTCCTCCAAAGACCAAATAGGAGGTTAAGTCTAGTAATGACAGAAATGACAGATCCAGGTTAGAGACAGAAGCATTAAATGTCAGGAATTACCTAAAGCATTGTGGAATCTGATCAGCAGATTTTTTTTTAAAGAGAGAGAGAAAGAGAGAATCAATTTTATTTTAGTTTTTCATGTGGCTTTTGTTTCTCCCACTCTTCATTGTGTACATGGTGCTGGGGTTTGAACTCACGTCCTAGTGCACGCCAGTCAAGCGCTGTAACTGCCAAGCCACCGCTCCAGCCCTGATCAGCAGATTTTTAGAGTAGGCTTGATTTCTGCACATCTGAGGGGATTCCTGGGTAGATAGAGCTAAGGGCAGGGGTAGATTGGGGAACCTGCCATAGCCTGGGATCTCCATGGTTCATTGCTACATAAGGGCAAGTTCAAGTAGAGCTGGACTCAGAACCCAACCCCTTGACCATTTCCAACAGAGCAGTCTGACCCTGGAGACCCCTGGGTTGCAGAGTGAGTTCCTTCTGGCCTACAGGGGAGGTTACTGTTGCTTCATTGAGCCAGTCCTGGAGGAGGCAAGGGTGCCGGGGAGAGTCAAGGCTGGAGTGTCAAAGAGGAGCATGGTTAGAGTGACCTCTGCAAAGGTGCTGGCTGGTGTGGCCCCTCTTTCAGGAAGCCCCCTCTGATCCCCAGGCTGGCTTAGGGCTCCCTTCTGTGCTTCCAAGGACACCCTTCCCTGTGCTGTCTTGATCCTTATTGAATGGTACTGAGATCATCTAAAAGTTTTTCTTTTTCCTCACCAAACTCTGAGCTTCTTGATGGCAAGATCAATGTTTTAGCCACGCACAGAGGCTTGTGCCTGTAGTCCCAGCTACTCAGGAGGCTGAGGCAGGAGGATTACTTGAGCCCAGGAGTTTGAGGCCAGCCTGGGCAACATAGTGAGAGAAGTATCTCTGGGCCTTGGCACTGGGCTCAGAGATAATAATTGAACTAGGGAACAAATATACCACTTTGTGTTCACGTTGTCCCTGGAGATAACTTTACAAAAGCCTGGTAGAGACCCCTGACTTTCTGGAACCCTATTTTAACAAGACAATTGAAGAAATGACCCAAGGAAGTCTGGGTCCAGGCCCTGCTCAGCCATTTACTAGAAGCCTCATCTGATCAGCATCTAACAATCCCCTGTGCCTCAGTTTCCATACCTACCAAAGGGGAGTGATGATCCCACAGAATTCACAGGGTTGTCTTGAAAATCAATTGAGCTCTTGGGTGTGCAGGCGGTGAAAACATCGTGAGAAAGGTCTCTAAGACTTATACAGAGGTAAGAAGTTATTAATAGCCTCATTATTATTCTTACCCAGAATTCCCAGGGAAAGGCAGCATGTGGCAGCCCCAGCCCCCGCACCCCACCCTTCCATACTATTTCTGTACCTGGAAAGCAGGTTCTTGGAGTGTTAGTCCTTGCTTTGCCACTGGCGGGGGAGGGGGAATGTTGGGAAGATGGGTCTCCTCTGGCTCTCCAGCCTGTCCCTCCAGGTTGTTCTTTACCAAACACCAAACTCGCTGTTGACAGGGGACATGGGCCATCTGCAGGGATACAGGAGGCATCTCGCCTCTGTTGCCACATTTGATGCTGTGGTGAGGTGCTGTGGGGACCCCTCCCCCAGGAGGTCTGGACAAGTCTCATCCCTTGGGCTAAACCCTGTCTCCCTGGGAGCTCTGCCCCATCATTAGAAGCACAGCTCATTCAGGACCAGCTACGCAAAGAAGCAGTTTTTACCCCTCTCCTGCATTTCTTCTTCTTCTTCTTCTTTTTTTTAAAGAAAGGAGAGAGAGTGACAGTGAGAGAGAGAGAGAGAGAATGAGAGAATCCATTTTATTCAGTTTTCCACGTGGCCTTCGTTGCTCCAACACTTAGTTGTGTATGTGGGTGCTGGGGTTCGAACCTGTGTCCTCAAGCATGCCAGTCAAGCGCCATAACCGCTGAGCCACCTCTCCAGCCCCCCTCTCCTGCATTTCTGAGCAAGAATGAGCAGCTCAGGGTAGTGAATCCTATCCCTCCTCCCGCTTTTCTTCCCACGGTCCCGCCACTGTCCGCAGCCCACCATGCCTGGAGATGGAGCGCTATGGTCAGAGGTGGGGATAGAGCTGGTTCTCCTCTCCCACACCTTTCACTTCCCATCAGCTCACTCATGCCAGGGAGCAGCAAAGAGGTGCAGGTGGCCCAGAGATGGGAGGAGGGACCCAGATGGGCGGGGCCTGACGATGAGGACACAGGGTTCCCTAAAGTCCTGCAGGCTGTTCAGGCTCCCAGCAGAGGGCCTGACCTCCTCAATCCTGGGCCTCATCTATCAGCTGCTCCTGGCCCTAACAACCAGTGAACTTCAACCCGAGGTCAGAACAGACCTGTGGAAGTGGGATCTTCACTGACTGTGGGTCAGCAAACGTGGACACAGGGCACAGAAGAATGTATCTGAGGTCCAGGGAAGGCTGGGATCGAGAGTGAGGTGTCAGACTGTAGCTCCACTAATCCTGTCTCTGTAGGATGAAAGTCAGCAGCTGCTAAAGCCGGTCTTGTGGGAATGGTCCATTATCAGAGAAATGCAACCTGACTACTTTGAGGAGGTCTCCTGACTCCACTCGGCCAGCCAGGTCGTCTTAGCTCGCCCTGCTCACTCGGCCAAGCAGGTCTGCTGCTGCTGACTTAAAATGCTGCCCTCAATTCTATCTTTAGCTCTGGCTGCTGGGAGTCTGAGTGACAGGCAGGGTGGGGGCTTGTGCTGGGGTGGGAAAAATTTGCAGCTACCAGATTGCTGAGAAGGTGGCACTGACTGCTGGGAGCAGGGTCCATGCGGTTTTCATTGTCGCATCTGTGGCCCTCGTGGTGGCAGGTTCGAGCTCCATTGATGCTGGTCGGATGAATGGATGAGTGGATGCATCATCTACAGATAGAGCAGAGGCCCGACCAGGGCAAGAGAGCAGGGCCAACTGGCCCACAGACCAAGACACAGTCCCTGAAGATCTCCACAGGCCCTTCCCCTCCTGGTCTCTCTTTCTTCATTTGTAAAAGAGGACTAGAGCTGGACGTGGTGGCTCATGCCTGTAATTCCAGCAACTCTGGAGGCTGAAGCAGAAGGATTGCAAATTCAAAGCCAGGCTCAGCAACTTAGTGAAGGCTTATGCTACTTAGAGAGACCCTGTCTCAAAATAAAATATAAAAAGGGCTGGGGATGTCAGTGGTTAAGTGCCCCTGGGTTCAATCACCAGTACCCAAAAAAAAAAAAAAAAAGGAAAAAAAGAAGACTGGATAAGTGGATTTACAGGATTACCCCATGGACCAAACCCCTACCTCCATTACCAGCTCTCAGCCTTGCACCCCATTCTCACTAGCAAGGGGTGCTGCTGGGTTTGAGTTGCAGGGAAGTGATGATTGACAGTTCTCTCCTACCTCTTCTTCCAGGGCTGAGTCATTGTTATCAATCCTGAATATTGAGCTTCCTTAAAAGAATTCTGTTAGGCAACAGTCTTATGGCAACAGAGTGATAACCACTGGGCTAAACTTCCAAGGATCCCTTGGAAGCTGTGCCTTGATCACAAATTGGAAATATTTGAGTCACACGACTGCTGGAAGGGGCAATTCTTGAATCCAGTTTCCTTGGAAAATAGGAACAGTGACAACCTCCGGATGATACCCTTCTCTTTTCCCTTCGAAATCCTTCACACTCAATAAGGGAGAAGTTCTTTGCGCTCTGTGGCTTTCGGACTATTTCCAGATTATTGGCTTTGGGTGTGGAGGTAGGGTCTGCGTGACCGGTTCTCTCACTTTTCTTGTTATTTCTACTTCCGTTGAGAAGCTTGAGTGTCCCCACCCTTTCCTCTCCAGTACAAGGGTCCTGCTTAGGGGTAGGACAAGGAGTCAGGTCCAAGAGCAGGAGCTGTGCAGGGACAGCGTCCAAGTCGCCCTTGTCCCCACCCGCTCTACCTGAGTGGAATTTCAGTTCCTTTTTAGCCCCAGGTGAGGGGAGGTAGCTCCGTTTACAAATCTGTCATCTTCTGTCCCCAGGGAAGCTCAGCTCCCCAAAGTGCATCCAGACCTGGTGGAATGAAATGGCCTATTGCAGCAGGTGGCAAGAACAGTCTGTTGAGGGGCTGGAGCGGTGGCTCAGAGGTTACGGTGCTTGCCTGGGATGCGCGAGTATGTGAGTTCAAACCCCAGCACCACGTACTCAAGAAGTCTCAGAGCAACGAAAGCCACATGGAAAACTAAATAAAATTGATTCTCTCTCTCTCTCTCATTGATCTCTAAAAAAAAAAAAAAAAGTCTGTTGATTCTCTCTTTCATCAGGGCTGATGAAAATGCCTTCACAATCAGACACTATCAAACTCCCATCCAGACCACTATTTTTTTCCAATAGAAGAGAGTGAAGTACTGAAGGAAGAATAAGGAGGAGCTGAGGGGAAGCCCTTGCAGAGCAGTAAGAGGGTGGACTGGAAGGGTCTGAGCCTGTACTGATGTGGAGCCAGCAAGGAGCCTCTAGGCAGGAACAGGACAGAGGAAAGAGCCAGGAGAGGAAGCAGGAGTCAGGACCCATGGTCCCCTATCCATCCCAAGTTGGGAGGACCTCAGGGCACAGCAGGGCATTTGGCTGAGAGGCTAAGGGGGGAATTAGTGGCCTAGCCTCCTGGGAAGATGGATGTCACTTTGGGGTGATGGAGTGAAGCCTGGGAAATGAGGTCACTGGCAATTCAGGAGAATTCCCTGTGGATAGGGAAGCCTGGACTTCTGAGCTCCAAACTCTTCTCTTTGAATGCCTTGCAAGGTGAAGGGGCATGTTGGGACCCTGGGCAAGTTATTTTAACCATCATATGCCTCCATTTCCTCTATGTTATATGGACATAACCCTTCACCCTGTCTATTTCACTGGAATGTTATAATCAAATCAGATTGCAGATGTGAAGGTCTTTCTTTTTAATATTAAAACTGCTTCAGCTAGGCTCAGTGGCACCTGCCTGTAATTCCAGCAGCTCAGGAGGCTAAGGCAGGAGGATCACAAATTTGAGGCTAGCTTCAGCAACTTAGTGAGGCCCTAAGCAACTTAGCAAGACCCTTTTTCAAAATAAAACATAAAAAGGGTTGGAGATGTGGCTCAGTGGTCAGGTGCCCCTAGAATCCCTGGATTCAACCCCTAGTACCAAAAAAAGAAAGAAAAAAGAAAAAAGAAAAAAAGACCTGCTTCACCTGCCTAGAAGACTGGGGTGTAGTTGGGAAGTATCTGCTTTTTCTTTTCCTAGGTTCCTGCTCTGGTAAACTTGTTCCTTCGAGGCCCAGACAGACTGTCCTTTTCCCCCCTCTTCTTTTTTTTTTGGTACTGCATATTGAACCCAGGGGAGCTCTACCGCTGAGATCCCCTTTTGGGCCTTGCTAAGTAGCCCAGGCTGACCTCCAACTTTTTATCCTCCTGCCTCAACCTCCTGAGTTGCTGGGATTATAGGTGTGCATCACCTTGCCTGGCCCAACTTCCTTCTTGGTGCATTCTGTTCCCACCCCCTTTCTTTCTGCAACCTATGCCCTGGTTCTGCTTCTGGGCCTGAGCAACCAATAAGGCAGAAGTTCCTGTTTGGATCCTGTGTTCCAGCCTCCAGCTCCAGCTCATCCCACGCACTGTGCTGGGATCATTATTCTTCCTGCTTGGAAACCTGATGCATGATCAGGTGTGCATCCCACATTATACCCAGCTTACTCATCAGGGACCTGCCTAGGCCCATTTCCTGTTCACTGACCAGACCCCCCAGTCACCAGTGCTGACATGGCTCCACTGCTGGTGATCAGCTGTCTACTTCCTCCTGCCTACAACCATGCCTTTGACCACCACCTGCAATGCCCTCCCCCTTCTCTCTGCCAAACCAATAAATGCCTTTTTTTTTTTAAGGGGAGAGGGACAGTGAGAGAGACAGAGAAAGAGAGAAACAGCTTTATTTTAGTTTTTCACATGGCCTTAGTTGCTCCAATACTTAGTTGTGTATGTGGTGCTAGGGTTTGAACCCGGGTCCTTGCGCTTACCAGGCAAGCGCCGAAACCGCTGAGCCACCGCTCCAGCCCCCCAATAAATCCCCTTGGTTAAGCATCGCCTCTCCTCCAGGAAAACTTCCCCAGTTGACCTTGCAACAGTCTTGTCTTCCATCATTGGGACATTTTGCAGGTTTGGCCTCTTGGTAGTACGTGCATGTCTATGGGCTCTGTTAAGTCCCCTGAGGGTCATCCTAAACAAAGGGACCATATCCATGGTGTGACTGGCACAGGTTGCTCCCTGAGTGGCAGCCTCATTATGGGGATAGATGATCAGGTCAGCCTTGATGTCTAGGAAGATGGCAGGACAAGCATCAGTTGCCTATGCGGTACCATTTATGTCATTGAGCCTCTCCAGAGCCTTTTCATGAAAAAAGTACCACATGGAGTCCTCTTCTAATTCTGCTGTGCAGCAATCATCCCTTAAGAGCTGTGGCAGGGATTGTGGTGGCATGGTCACCCATCACCTGAGGGCAGCTTGGGTTCCTGTGCTCCCCGCATGTTGCTGAGGGATGAAGGGTCAGGGGCCATGAAAGTGCACAGGTTCAGCTCTGCACCTAATCTGACCTATTTTGTGGTTTTAAATTCAGAGGCCTCAAGCGCTGTGCATTTCTGCTGCAATTTAACCAGAGTCACCTTTAGGGGCTTCCCAGCCCTGCAATCTCTTTGTTTGTTGTTCTGGTTGGAAAATGAAAAGTCCTCTCTGCCAGCAATTAATTTACCAAAATAAACAAGATTTCTGCTTTTCGTGACAAAGACAGTCCCTGAATGCCAATCTCCAGGCTGCCAGATTGCAATTTCAAGTGGGTGCCGTCAGTGCGGTACAACTCACAGGTGATTTATTGCAGAGGTTATGAGAAAAGGAGAAAATGTCTAACTTCTCTAGCAACAAGTCCCCGTGCCCTTAGCTCTCTACTTCTCTTTTTTTCTCAGCAGAGGATTCTTCATTTTTCCCACTCTGTCCTATTTTATTTATTTCCCACCTTTTCCTGACATGGGTGCAGCCTGGCCCTCTGCTTCCACATCACATTGGCATCTTGTAAGCGTTTGCCATCCAGGACCCTTGGCTTGCTACATTTTGCCTGTAGGTCTGGTCCCTTCCTCTAAGAGCTGCTTTGGGGATGACTGATGGAACACTCCAGAAACAGTATCCAGTGTGCAGGTTCAGCCTAACTCTTGCTTTCCTGGACACTGAATGAAGTCAAAATGCAGCGGAAAAGGAGGGACAGGCATGCTTTGAGATGCAGAGTTGCTGAAAAGCTGGGAAGGATGTTCTCAGGTAGGCAGAGCACAGAGTGTTAGGGCTGAGGGTGGAGTCTTGAGTGGCACCAGCCGGGGACCATTAGAGATCACTTTGGGGGAGTTAAAAGCAGCAGCGGCAGCGATTACCATTAAGTGTGAGAACACAGTCTCCTTCCTCTCAGCCCCTGCTGGGAATCGACCTCTTGATCACAAGCCTGTCACCACGGCTGCTCTCCCAGTCCCTTAGGGAGATTAGGAGAGAAGAGGAAGCCCCACCCCACCCCACCCCCGCCCCAGTCTTCCTCAGACACCTACTCTTCCAACTCTCTGCTCCCGCCTCCTGCCTTGGAGAACTTTGCTCTTTATGATAGCTCTGCAATTTGGATGTTTATCTTTCCCAGGATTTTATCTACTGGAGCTCAGGGATTCCCTGAGTGGACAGTGGGCCACTATTGTTTTGCGTGGTTTCAAGGTGCCTAGAGTTAAAAACAGACTGCCGCATCTGGAAGGAGCTCAAGGCTGCTCTTGGAGTCAAGGTAAATACAGATAACAGTGGAATCACACGGAGAGACGGGAGAACAATTTCCTTATAGACAATGCCAGGAAGTCACATTCTCTCTGTCCTTTCTGCTTTCATCTCGCTCTTTTTGCCTCCCCTTGTCTCCTCCAGGATCCTGTTCCAAAATAATGTAGACAAAACACCCCACGGAGCTTCTTCAGCTAGATCCTGCCCAGAGAGACAAAGAAGCGGCCCCAAGTCTCTCTGGAGAAGTGGAGGAATCTTGATAATAAGATCTAATTAACAATTTATTGACCAGATTAAACGAGGCGTTTGGAATGGATTCAATTCACCAGTGGCCCAGAGGTGGCACAGAGGGCATTGGGCTGGGTCCTAGCAGGATTGGTAAGTGGTACAAAATGAATGAGGAAATCGTTGCCTCTACAAAGCCTGCCCTTCAAGCATTTCTTTTCCCCCTCCTCCTTCTTCTGGACTGAATCCAGGGGCACTCAACTGCTGAGCTACATCCCCAGTCCTTTCTAATTTTTTTTTTTTTTTTTTGGGCTGAGGACCGAACTCGGGGCCTTGCAAATGCTAGGCAAGCGCTGTACCGCTGAGCTAAATCCCCACCCCCCCTTTCTAATTTTTATTTTGAAACAGGGTTTTCCTAGGCTGGCCTGGAACTGAAATCGCCTTGCCTCAATCTTCCAAATTTCTGGGATTGCAGGTCTGCACCTATGTACCCAACCTTCATTCATTTCTAATATTATTTGATTTCCAAAAGTTTAGTTTGAATAGAACCCATTGTACAGAGGTACGAATGATTCTGACTCTTCCCTGAACAACCTGCTGAAATCATGATATTAAATGTCTTTTTTTTTTTTTTTTAAGTGGGAGGGTCAGAGAGAAAGAGAAAATCCATTTTATTTAGTTTTTCATGTGGCTTTCCTTGCTCTGATGCTTCGTTCTGTACTTGGTTCTGGGGTTCAAACTTGCATCCTCACAAGTGCCAGGCAAGTGCTGGAACCACTGCAGCCATGGCTCCAGCCTGACATTAAATATCTTGAAAATCCCCTGTGAGTTTTTATAAACATGAAATTTATATTCTACTCTATCAGTATTGGCTTTATTTATTTATTTATTTTTAAAGAGAGAGGACAGTGGGGGAGAGAGAATCAATTTCATTTAGTTTTTCATGTGGTTTTCATTGCTCTGAGGCTTCGTTGTGTACGTGTTGCTGGGGTTTGAGCCCACATATTCACGCATGCCAAGCAAGCAGTGTAACAGCTGAGCCAACGCTCCAGCTCCTCAGTATTTGTTTTAATATAAAATGATCCTCCTCTTCCCCAACCCCTCAATTCTTAAAGTCAAGTTATAATACTGAAGCCGGAATGTGGATTAATTTTGTTCAGTATTTCGTGTCCCAGGCACATTCTCTTACACCCAAGGGACACAAATGCTCCTGAGCATCAGGGTTATAGATAACCAATACTTGTTTACCGATTTAAAAATCCCAAGAGGTAGCCGGGCGCTGTGGCGCATGCCTGTAATCCCAGCAATTTGGGAGGCTGATACGGGAAGATTGCAAGTTCAAGACCAGCCTTAGCACCTTAGTGAGGTCTTAAGAAACTTAGTGAGAACCTGTCTTAAAATTTAAAAAAGCAAAAAGGACTGTGGGAGTGGCTCAGTGGTTAAGCATCTCCGGGCTCAATCTCCAGTACAAAAAAAAAAAAAAAAAAAAAAAATCCCAGGAGGTATAAGATAGTTAGGCTTCAGAATTCTCCCTCTTTCTCAAATTACCTCCTAGGACTGACCTCCTAGGACTAACCCCAGTGTTTTCTATTTCTTTGACTTTTTACTCTTCAAGTCTACTGGTCTGGGTCCCTCCCCTAGCTTATCTTCTTTCATAGTGGAAGGCTTTTTGTTTGTTTCTGGTCCTTGTTTTCATGTTTGATATTATTTTTTGGTGGAGGACACATAATCATTTAAGTCCCAAACAAATAATGGTCAAAAAAAAAATAAAAGTCATTTATCTGTCTTCTCATTTATTCATTGTTTCAAAAAATATATTGGTCACCTGCTCCTTAGACTGAGAGCTATGCTGGACACTGAGGGTAATGTGATGAACAGAAGAGGAATATTGTCCATTCCAATGACGTTTACAAGTTACTGGGAAAGGCAATCAAATAATCATAGTGGTTTGTAATTTCAAATCATGTCATGAAGGGAGAGAACAGGGTGGTTATGAGAATGCAGAACAAAGTACTTGGTTTGATCTGGTGGAAGTGGTCAGGAAAGGCTTCCCCGAGGAAGGAACATCTCAGCAGAAATGACAAGCGGGTGGCAGGCGAGCGTCCCTGGCAGAGGGAACAGGACGTGTAGGAGTCTTGTGGCTGGAGAAAGGAAAACAGCTAACTTTCGGAACTGAAAGGACAACTATGTCATTAGAACATTGACAGAGTAAGAAGTGGCATAGGATGGACAAGATGGATTAGAGAGAAGGTGAGGGCAGGAATTTTATCATTTCCTTTTTCCTTTTTGGTACTAGGGATTGAACCCAGAGGCATACCACCACTGTGGTCAACCCATAGCCCTTTTTATTTTTTATCTTGAAATAGATCTTGCTGAGTTGCCTAAGCTGCCTTCAAACTGATGATCCTCTTGTTTCAGCCTCCTGAGTGCTAAGGATTATAGGCATATGCCACTGTACCTGAATTCTAACAGCCAAATAGATAATTATAACCCAGTTTATACTGGGTGCACAGTTAGGAAGCCCAAATATGTTTGGCTCTGGAGTAAATTAAGTACGAGGAACTTTAAGTGAAAACGACTTAACCAAGACTAGCAGATCAGGAGAAGGTAAATTCACTTCTATAAATATTCCAAAAAAAAAAATCTTAGAAGATAAAGGGCAGGGATATTTGTTGAATGAATGAAGGAATTAAGGAAGGATGATGGGTTAACAATGACTCAGTAGATGGGGCCGGAGCAGTGGCTTGATGATTACAGCGCTTGCCTGGCTTGCACAAGGACACCGGTTAGAACCCCGGCATCACACACACAATGAAGTGTCAGAGCAATAAAAGCCCCATGAAAAACTAAATAAAATTGATTCTCTCTCTCTCTCTCTGTCTTTTTAAGAGAGAGGGACAGTGAGAGAGACAGAGAAAGAAAGAACTTTATTCAGTTTTTCACATGGCCTTAGTTGCTCCAACACTTAGTTGTGTACATGGTGCTGGGGTTTGAACCCGGGTCCTTGAGCTTGCCAGGCAAGCGCCGAAACCGCTGAGCCACCACTCCAGCCCCTCTCTCTCTCTCTTAAAAAATAAAAATAATAAAGACTGAGTAGAGTATTAGATGCCACCATATACAGCCATGATCCAAGCAGAAGCCCAACATGGCTTTCTCTTCCAGAGCAAATCACCCATAATGCTCTTCTTTCTTGTTACCATGGCATTCCGTACGCAGAACTGTCATGACATTGCCCCACTATATCACAGTGATGGCTTGCAATTGGCTTTCTGCGATAGACTCTGAGCTCCTTGAGGGCAGGGCCTCTGCCTTACTCATCTTTTTTTTTTTTCATCCCCATCACCCAGCACAGGGTCTAGCACATAATAGGTGCTCAGTGGTAGTTGAAGAAGTACAGACTGCCATGTTCATATAAGTTCAAGTAGCCTGCATGATGATCGGGACGACAGCAGATACAATTGCCTGAGTCTTCCATATCCCAAAGCTAATATATCAGGAACGTCAGCTGCATTGCAAGTCTGTTCCGTCGCCAAAGAAAAGCATTTATTGAGTCAGTCTTAACCTTGTTCTTACGGTGATAAAATCTAGGACCTTGTTTTTCTTGTGGGGTTTTGGGGTTTCTGTGGGAGTGCCCAGCTAGTTCATCCAGTCAACAGCATCCAAGCAGGAAAATACAATGGATTAACTGTGTTCCTTTTGTATTTCTAAACTACACTTACCCATCATTTGTTCTTGTCCTTACAACACTTCTACAAGGTATTTAACTATAAGAGATTAGCCGATTCTCTCAAGGTAAATGAGTCAGGCCTAGATGGCCTTTTCTCCTCTGCTCCACTGCGTTAGTCCCTGTTATCCATCTTGAAAGGAGATGGCTCTCCACAGCCACAATCTGGCAGATGTGCTGTAGCATCTTGGGCCTCGTTGGTGCTGAGTCCTGGATTGGCAGGCTCTGGTGGGTCTGAGGGTCTGCCAGGGCTGCAGAATTTCAGTGTACCCCTAGGGGAGAGAGTTGTGTAAACCAGATCCGCTTCTTGTTGGCAACCTGATAACAGCTTGCAGCTAAGAATCATCACTGTGACCCAGAGAGGAGAGGTTGCTGAACTGAAGACAGGAGGTGGGGAGGAGGAAGCTCAGGGCCAGGAGCCTCAGGCTGGAGACAAGCTAGCCTTGCAATGAGTCCTAGACACAGATGACAGCTGGCTTCTAGAAGGTGTGAGCCCTCGTCCTGCTCTAGAGATGACTGCTCCAGTGGCATTCTTTAGAGGAATGAACCCAAGTCTACTGCTGCCTCCCTTCCCTTTGGAGACAGGGCTGCTATAGGGTTAAATGATGAGATTCGAAACCTAAAGAAAAACAGCATTTTTTCCCCTATTAAAGAAATTCATTAAGAATTTGCTGAGTGCTGAGTTCTAGGCATTTACTTGAAGATGAAAGGGCAGTCTCTATTCTCAAGACGTTTACAGTCTAGTAGGAAGGTAAGCTGACACGCAGAAATTGCACATGCAAAAGAATGTGGTTAAGTGTCTGAAGAGAGGATTAGACTCTGGCTTAATGAAGGCAGAGCTGAGTGGGCCATCAGGGAGGCCATCTATCTTGAAAGGTGTCTGGAATTAAATTTGGAAGACTAATGCATGACAAATGCCTATGGTTCTAGGCCACTAGCAGTTTCCATGGCTGCAACCTTCCTTTCTTATCTAGGACAATGATAATAATAATACTAATGACCTTTCTCAGGTACTTACTACTTACTTATCACTAGAGGTGGGTCTTATCATTCTGTTTTATAGCTGAGGAAATTGGGCCCTTAAGAGGTTGAGTAACTTACTCAAAGTCAAGCAGCTAGAGAAAGTTGAAGGCCAGATGTAAACCCAACCACAATTAACTGCCACTTCCAAAAGTGAAACTCTTCCCACAGATTCCGGGGCTGTGCTCCTCTGTCCTGTAGAGCAGTACAAATCCTGGTAACATCTCTCTCTCTCTGGTGCCAGGCTCTACGACTCCTTGGGAGGGGCCAAGGTCAACACACCCGTGAGCCATGGTGGCACATACCTGGAATCCCAACTACAGGGAGGCTGAGGCAGGAGGATCAAAAAACCAAGGCCAGGGCTGGAACGGTGGCTTGGTGGGTACAGTGCTTGCCTGGCATGCGTAAGTACGCGAGTTCAGATCCCAGCACCATGTACACAATCAAGTGTCCAAGGAATGAAAGTCACATGAAAAGCTAAATAAAGATTGTTTCTCTCTTTCTCTCTTTCACTCTCCCCTCTTTCTAAAACAACAACAACAACAACAACAACAAAAATCCAAGGCCAACCTGGGCAATTTAGTGAGATCCTGTCTCAAAAAAAAAAAAAAAAAAAAAAAAAAAAGGGTTGGTAACATAGCTCAGTGGTAGAGCATCCCTGGGTTCAATCCCAGTACCGAAAAAAACAAAACTGAAAACAAAACAAAAATTTTAGGCAAGACTGAAAGAGAAAATATCACAAATGTCAGAGTTCTGGAGTATCGGGTAAAAGTTCCCTGAACTATATCTGAGAGGATCTCTAAATCAAATGCTTTGGCCTTGGTCCTAAGCCCCTCTAGACTCCAGGAATTTTCCTCACCCTCACAGGTATGGGGACCAAAAAGAGATGAGTCTGGGTCCCCTTGCCTATGGTGCTCAAATTTCCTTTCAGTGTCTCAGTGAATCATAAGCTGTTAATCCTGGCAGAGGCCTTGGAGGTGACCAAGGCCAGTCTCTTCAATTTATACGTTACATATTTACAATGGCTAATGGCAGAGCCACTAGAGTGCTTTCTCTTTGTTTCAGAAAAGGATCATTTCGTCACTAAACACTGATTTAAGAGTTATTTCCCTTGGTTACAAAATACAAAAGAATCTTATAACTACTGCGCAGGTGCATTGAGAATCTCCATCAACTCTCACTTTTCATATTTTGATCCATCCGCACTGCCCCCCCTTTTGTGGTGAGGCAGGAGGGCAGGTAGGGAGTAGAGAGCAGTCTAAGGCATTTCTCTAATGCTGAGAACAGAGACTGTTGCTGCTGGCCTGCCCTCCTGCTTTCTGATCTGGTATACCCAGTACCTCTGCCATGTTCAAGGCCAGCCGCCATCTGTTTTGTTTGCCAAATTCCTTATTGGTCTGACCGGCTCGCTGGCAGCCAGAGCTAAGCTAATCCTTTCACCTGCTGGCTGTGTATCTGGGACACATGATTTGTGGAGACGGGCCTGCCAGAGAGAGTCAACACTTCTCCTCTCAGAGCCCTGGCAGAAGAGGGTGGCAGCATTGATGCGCCAAGGCTGCTGCAGAATTGTATGCCCTTACTTCCATTTGGAACAAGCATCTGTGCTTGTTCGGTGGCCACTTCGTGGCAATGAACAGAGTGCAGACAGAGAGTAGATGAGGGCACTTGCTGAGCTCACCAGACCCCTCACACACATTGCTCACCCTCCTCTGGGATCTGTAAGCCACCTATGCGGCCCAGTTCCTGGGCTTGTCCCCTCCCCACTCTCCTTTTTAGCAACCAAACCTCTGGTCTGGAGAACATGGTAGGTTCCCATAGCAATGGGCCTTTTAGCTGTTTCCATGGAAACCAACACCCGGACCATTTCGTTGCTAGTCAATTGACAGTTATAAGTGAATTGGATTCAGTTTAGTTGATGAAGGACAGGTGGGAACATTCTCTCCAGGGAAAAAGGCAGCCACCTAAAATGACCCAACTCCTCTAAAGATTTTTAGGGAACATTGGTGGAGATCCAGGGCCACTGTCTACCTTGGGTCACGTGACACTGCCCTCTGGCCCCCATTCCCAGCACACATGCCAATAACTCAAGTATCCGAGGTCTTTGAGTAAGACACACTCCCACATCTGTTCCCAGTTGTCTGCTTCCCAGAGGGCCCTTGGTGAATGCTTCTGTTTAATGAGACTCTCATGACTCCATGCCGATGCTTTAACTATGTGTCATAACTTTGTCCTAATACCGACCCACTCGCGAAAGCATCCTTTGCTTTTTGGATTACCTGCAGTGAATGGCTAATTCAAGATCATCTTCTCTTTGTCAAATTGTCTATTTCAAGTCACCTTTCCTAGACCAGTCAGTCTGCTTTAACCTTTGCAAAGTATAATCAAAATATGTTTCTTAAAAAGAAAAAAAAAAGAATAAAAGAAAAATCAACTGACATTTCAGAACCAAGTATGCAGAATTTGAAATTATTTCATGCTTGTTGCTTTTTACCAGCGTCAAGATTGGACTCAATACCAGCCTTCACACTTGACCTTCTCCCAAACTGGGGATCTGAGATGTTGTGTTTTGTGTTCCCTGTATAAGCAGGGGTGCTTCTCATTTTTTCTTTGTATACCTAAGATTCAATGCTTCCCAGCATTAATGACTGTGAACTTTCTGTAGGAGACGACCTTTCAAACTAATCCCCCCCATAGGAGCCTATGTAGCCCGCAATGGCAGGCTCCATCCGCAGAGCCTCCTCATGGCTGCTAGACAAACAGACCCAGGATGTTGCGTTCCTTTTCTGTTCTCATGGAAAGGTATATACTAGCTGAGAGTCTTCGTCCTTTCCCATATTTATTTATTTATTTCGTAACAGAGAGGAGTATTAAATGGGTAGCCATTAACCTCAAAGGAGCTAGAAGATACGAGGAATCTTCTGCAAACAGGGAATCACAAACATGTATAAAAACTGAACTTTTCTTCTGGGTGTCATAGTGCACGCCCATAATCCCAGTGACTCAGGAGGCTGAGGCAGGAGGATCCCAAGTTCAAAGCCAGCCTCAGCAACTGAGCGAGAGACCCTATCTCAAAATAAAAAATAAAAAGGACTGGGGATGTGGCTCAGAGGTTAAGCACCCCTGAGTTCAATCCCTGGTACCAAAAGCAAAAAATAAAAATAATCAAGATTTTCTGTGTCCCTGAGAAAGTTCTTGTGCACAGAAGATAGCCTCATTCTTCTAAGGAAACATATCACATACATCAGATTGTACCGCTTGATTTTCCTGCTATTTCTAGACAAAGAACAGTGTCTGTCTCCTAGAACAAAAGCTAATGTTGACAGCAAGGATGCTACAAAGCCATGGGTCATCTAAGGGTTTCACATGCCTCGTCTCATTTAATCCACACAGCCCTCCACTATTAACATATAAGGAAACTGAACACAGGGAGATGAAGGGATTTAAGGCCCTCAGTGGGAGTCCTGTGAATTAATTGGTGGAGCCAGATTCAACCACAGGCATTTCGAAGCCAAAGATAACAGCAGTTAGCCACCTTTGGAATTCACACGATTCTGATACACTTAGGATCTGCATGAGGAGACAAGGTGGGCTGTTTCTCTAGACTCAGCGTGACAGGATTCACAAAAGATAGCCTAAATAGTACCGTGGTTGAATAGCTGCCCACTTTAACCTGCAAACTTAGGTGCTGATAACTCTATTCCTAACCCATTGCTGTCCCCTGGTGGTTTTCTGGGAAACTCACAAGCCAAAGAAACCCAAGAGTACTGAAATTATTGTCATGAAAACAACCAAACTGAATTATTTGCTCATAAACACTTTGTCAGAACTCAACTGAGTAGGGGTTGGGAATTTAGCTCAGTGGCAGAGCGCTTGCCTAGCACACGCAAGGCCCTAAGTTTGGTGCTCAGCCTTGAAAAACAAAACATAACAAAAACTCAACTGAGTACGGAGTCCAGAGTGTTTTCTTTTATCTAACAACAGGTCGCTCTCCAAGCTCCTCACTACTCAACTCAGTAATGAGTAGCTTGTAACCCCTGTGCCATCTAGAAGCTGACAGATACAGTACCTGGCCTGGAAGCAGTCAGCAATGTGCCCCAGGATTATACTTTTTAACTTTAAAAGCAGGAACCTTGGGGTGGCTCCGCGGTTGGAGCATTTGCCTGGCATGTGCGAGGACCCAGGTTCAAACCCCAGAACCACGTACACAACTAAGTGTTGGAGAAACAAAGGCCAGATGAAAAATAAAAAAACTGATTCTCTCCCCTCCCCACCCCCTTTGGAAAGAAAAGAGCAGAAACTCCAAGATTTGGCTAATTTAACCAGTACTTGCCTCAGTTCCACATTTTAAGTTCCTAGGCTTTCCCCGTCATGGAGGATAGTTCCCAAAAAGTCGCCATGCCTCACCTTTTCAGGTGTTGTTATTCAACTCGGTGATGTTTGCTTTCACTGCTTCTATCAAGCATGCTCCGTGGTCTAAGATTATGTGAAATAAGGCAAAAGAGGTCACTTCATATAAAAGACAGACAAGGTCTAACTGGGCAAAAAGGAGGGGGAAAAAAAGAGCCATGTCTTCTCCAGAGCCGCAGAACTGAGTGCCCACCTTCCACGGATCTAGGGAATGTATTGTTTGCAAGAAGCAGGTGATCATTGCTCAAATGCGGAGACAAGACTTTATTTATACAAAGTTTCATTTCCAGGTGAAGAAAGAGGATACAAGTTAATATTGTTTAAAAAAAATCAAACATTTGCTAACCGTTTGTTGCCTTTAATGAAAACCATCTAAGACAGAACAAAAGATATGAGATAATCACAGAGGACCAGACATCGCAGCTGAATTTCTGCCATAGAACACGTCCTCTCCTACGAATCTCTGCATATCCATAGAGAACAGGTCACTACTGTTCAAGTGACAGAGGAGCTGGAGGTGCTGTCGAGAGCCAGCAGACTTCTTGTCCGGATACACCAGACTCGGTGAGGCACTTAGAGAGGAGGAACCTGTAGAGGCAAATCCCGGTTAGATAGAAGTGGTGTGGAAGATTTCTCCAGGGTGAGGCCCAGGAGCCCTAGGGCAAGTTATCTGATATCCTGAAGCCACTTCCTTCTGGTTCTGTCTGATAGGAAGCATCTTATTCCAACATCAAAAAGCAATGGAGACAGTTGAACCAAGCTCTACAGTCTTACTCTCTCTTTTTTCCTTCAACCTTTTAAAAAAGGATATCACAGGGCTGGAGCGGTTAAGTTGCTTGCCTGGCATGTGCAAGTTCAAGCCCCAGCACCATTTACGCAGCAAAGTCTCAGAGCAACCAAAGCCACCCAAAAAGCTGAATAAAATTGATTCTGTCTCTCTCTCTCTCACTTTCTTTCTTTCTTTCTTTTTTTAAAGAGAGAGGGACAGGGAGAGAGACAGAGAAAGAGAGAAACAACTTTATTTAGTTTTTCACATGGCCCTCGTTGCTCCAACACTCAGTTGTGTACGTGGTGCTGGGGTTTGAACTCAGGTCCTTGTGCTTGCCAGGCAAGCGCCGAAACCGCCGAGCCACCGCTCCAGCCCCACTGTCCTTCTTTCTTAAAAA